>PXIH01S0001007.1:55462-65894 GCA_003024985.2 Euperipatoides rowelli
AATGGTATCTTTACGCTTCAAAGAAAGAATTCTAAAATACATATTTTTTGCTTTCTCAAGCTCACGACTCCCTTCAAATCCTGCCATGACCCCCCCCCCCCCCCCCAAGGGTCACAACCACAGATTGCACACAACTGATGTAAAAGTTAAAAATCAGGTTTGCTGCGATTGATCATTGGTCAAGATCAAAGTTGGCGTTCACTTCAAAGTGGAGCGTTTTTGAAGCAAAGGAAAAAGATTATGGGTCCCGAATTGTTAAGGCTCCGAAATTTCTCAAACAAAACAAAAAAAAAGATCTTTTTTTTTTTAATTGAACAGTGCTTAGCTACAGTATGTTTTTTGCTTTAAATTTCTTTTTGTTTATTTCATTTTGTTAATAACAAATGAATTATTTTTTCATGAAATTAATAAATTAATTACTTATATATTATATTTTATTTTCTCCAACAAAGTTTGTTCCTTATAGCCTACAGCAATGTTATGAAATACACGACGTACGTCAAGAGTACAATCAAATAGCTCTTGCAGAAAAATTAGAGGAATAATTAAATGATCCTAATCCAAATTAAAAAAAAACAAAAACAAATTCCTAATTTATTAAATAAATGTAATGATTGTTAGCCAAGTAAGTAACATGTCTAGCATTTGGCTAGCTAAGGCTTAATCTCTCTTAATACTGTAAATGTCAATAGTTGTTTCAAATTTACTTACTTAAAAAAAAAGCCATATATGTGTAATAACTAAAATAGGATTAAAGAATTAATCATTTTTATTTCTTGATCTTTTTTAATAAAGCAAGACAGTAAAAAAAATTAATGTTTATGTGTAGCTTATTCTTTGATATTTTAATGACCATCATACCTGAGGGGAGGGGGAGGAGAAGCCTTGTGTTAACTGGATCTGTAACCGTCACCTAGATTAGTTCTTATCAAAATAATGAATAGTAATTGATTAGCCTACTGTAGTAAGCCCTATTATTTGTAATACTGTATATTAAAAAAATGGTGATAATTTGATTGCTTCATAAGATAATTATTTGGTAATTGTCAAGCTAGGTGATCCATTATTCTACTTGATTATTTTATAAACTGTAACATACTGTATATACAGTTCCCTATATACAGTATACTGTATATAAATATAAGAAGATAAATCAATAAGTATCCCCCAATCAGTTGTTTTTTGCTTTTCTTTTGGTAGGACTTATATTTTTCAAGCTCACCACTAGGTGGTGTTCCTAACTTATTACTTTTGTGCCAGTTTGATGTTGATAGGTCAGTTCCATTGTCACTGTTTTGCTGTTAACTAGGGCTGCTCTGATTTCCATTTGCACCAAACAACAACAACGTTCTGTGCTCTGGATTTTGTGGTCGGAGAGGTATAAGGGGCTGATATCCAGCCAAGACATTTGCCACTATGTATGGATTGAAAACTTCAAAAATGGTTGCACAAGTGTTAAGCATGAGGAAGAGCCGGATGCCCATGCAGGGCTCCAACTTATTTATATATTGAGCAAGCATGTGACATGGTAATGTTAGACAGACGAGCGTGTATTGATGAAGTTGTAAATCATGTGGAAATTGGTCATGACTCTGCTTATAAAATTATCCACAATAGACTTGGCTTTCATAAAGTCAGTGCAAGATGGGTTCCAAAATAGCTACAATGTTGCATAAACAAATGTGATTGGACAACAGCCAACATTTGGATTACTATGGTAACGTAAGTGATGCCTTCTTGGTCAGAATCATCACTGGTGACAAGATGATCAAGTGCAATCATTTTTTTTTGGGCATTATCTTTCGGAATAAAGGATAAAAAAATGTTTAAATCTATTGTGTGATCGTCTTTAAACTAACCATACCGACTCCATTTTTCTTCAAATACAGTGTGTTAACTGCTTTAAGCTGCTTCTTCTTATGACTATATTAAGCAGCAATAGAATTACTAAGCTATTTACTCACCTGCCAAAAGTCTGCTATAGTATTGGGTAGCGTTCCCTGGGTGGCTATGTACGCGGGATTCCTAGGATCATGATCAGTCTAGAAGAAGAAATAATTAGTTGTTAATTTCTGATAAGTGTCAAGAGTCTGAGTAATAATAACAAGTTTTTGATACAGTATACTCACAATGGTGTTTGCATTGATGTAATCTAGACCTGAAGCATTTGATGTATTGTTAAGAATGACGCGTGAATGATCATCTGTAACAGAAAGAAACACCTTTTCAATTATCCATCAAGTTTAAAATGTTAAAAAAAATTGATAGGAATCCATCAATAATTACAGTATATGCTGAAGAAAGCTATATATAAGGATGACCTGAATTTAGTGATATTCTCTTCACAAATAACACAAAAAATTATACTAATCAATAGAACAATTTCTCAATTGAAATACTTACAATGTTTCATGCCTTGAAATGTAACATTTTTCTGTCAGCATTACCTTCTAACTCAGATTATTAAAATTAAGTTTATTTAGAATGGTACGGTATTTATTTATTTATTTATTGGGCAGAGAATAATTCAATATAGTTTAAGGGGGACATATCACCTTTATTAGCAAAAATATAAGAACAAATTTCTAGATTTTACTTACCAAAAAGGTTTATTTCCGGTTATTATTTTCGTTTTTCATCCTAGCTACACTTCGTTTTAACTACATTTTCTTCGTAAGTTCGGATTTATGCTATGGGAAGACATCTTGAAATCTCGTAATGGTCAAAAAAGTCTCGTAAATAAGTTCTGTTCTCGAGGGAGATATCATTATACAAGGTTAGTAACCTTGCATTCTGGGTAAATCGCCATTTTTTTTTATTTTGTATATTGTTTATACTGTACAAGTTTTTTTTCATTAAATTATCTAATTTTTTTGGGGAGATGGTTGTGAATTGATGAAAGGTTCATTTCTAGTGTTTCTGGAACATAATTTTATTATGTGTGGTTTTTTTTTTTTTGATTGATGAAGGGTTTCATTTCTAGAGTTTCTGGAACCAACTTATGCTGAAAACTCATTTTTTTATTGATTTTTGCCGCTAAAAGTAAATGCAGACGATCACAAACGACTCTAAAAATGGGGAAATTAAATGATATTTAAGGGATCTTGAAGGATGAAGGAAATGATTAAGGGGTTTAAACCCTTCATCTTTCAAGATCCCCCAATACTATGTTGGGGGATCTGTTCCCCCCAAAAAAATAGATAATTTATTGGAAAAAAACTTGTATATACAGTATACAAAATAAAAAAATGGCGACTCTACCCAGAATGCATGGTTACTAACCTTGTATAATAATGTCTCCCTCGAGAACAGAACTTAATTACGAGACTTTTTTGACAATTACGAGATGTCAAGATGTCTTCCCAGAACATAAATCCGAACTTATACGAGCTCGTTTTTTTTTTTTTCAAAACAAAGACAGATGTAGTGAAAACGTAGTGTAGCTAGGATTAAAAATGAAAATAATAACTGAAAATAAACCTTTTTGGTAAGTAGAATCTAGAAATTTGTTCTTATATTTTTGTTAATAAAAGTGATATATGTCCCCAGTTTAAGTACTGCAATGATAAAAAAGATTTTCTTTTCCCAAATATTAATGTCAAAATATGAATAAATAAAATCACCGATATTAATTTTATATCAATATTTATCTGAAGTGTGGTGTAGTTAATATTTCTACTAATCTTGTCCAAATAGATGGCCATATTACAAGATGCTCAGTGAATTGTATGTAAAAAAAAAAAAAAAAGAATACTAAACGAATACAATTACCCGAATTGCTGGGTATTACAAAAGATCTATTTTTATGGCTTATATTTTTCATGTTATCTTAATTACTAATGCAGCAGAATATCTGTTTTTTTTTAAAAAAATATTTTTTCTAAACAATTCGTTTCAAAGATGGCTTAGCTATTACCGTATTTTAAAATTCTTGATAAAATATATATATTAAAGAAGCAGGAGCTCTCGAACTGAGATGAAAATTAAAAATTATAAAATTTTGTCTGATATGGCATTTTTTATTATTATTATTATTATTATTATTATTATTATTATTATTATTATTATTATTATTAGTTTAAAAACAATATCTATAGCCTATAGTTAAGGATTATTATTAGTTTATAAGAAAAAGATTCTATATTGGACCACAAATCATAAAGTACAATGTATTATCACTTTCAGTACTTGAATTTTCTCAAGCTGTGCTATTTCTCAACATTTATAAATATTAGCATAAAATTGAGAAAACATTAAAGTTAATAAATTTTCAATTTATTTTAATAATACTGCTTTTATATAGGCCTATGGTGACTTTTTTTTAGAATAAAGAATCATAATTTCTATGTATATCCCCCCCCCACCTTCTTCCACTATTCATATTTTATTCATTACCTATCTTGTTTCATTCAGTTCTACATTCAGGGCCTCTTTCAATAATTGCTATCAAATTTAGATGGCAGAGTCATGGAAAATATAAAATTGATTTTAAAGAAATTATGATTAATGGTTTAATAATAAAATTTTTATTGATAATAAAATAAAAGTTTCTTGTAGGCTACAAAATAAATAATAGTCAATCGTCTAAGGTTACAACTAAAGCCAACAAAAAATAAAGCAAAAAAAAATCAGATAAAAATGATTATTTACAGGATATTAGACAGAGAAATATAGTTTTGTCACTTTCATACACGTACATTAGTCTTAATTTGTAATTCAACTTAAGATTTATCAATAGAGTTCTAAAATTTTATTTTCATTTTAAACTTTTTTAATTGTTTTATCATATTAAGTCTAATTTTATTGCAGTGACCTTTATTTTTTGGGATACTGTATTTTATTGAAGTACAGTAAAATCCCTCCAGGGCGTATTAATCAGGACCAAGCTCTATTGGGACTGTCAAGATATTCGGAGTGTACAGAATCAGTGTCGGCTGGACCGGCTGACTGGCGATCGCCGCTGGTCCAGGGGGTCCTTAAAATATTTTTTTTTTTTTTTTAATTTTATTTGGGTAATTAACGAAAAATAAAAGTTATCATGAAAGCAGGGCCCTCACATTGAAGGGGTGGATGGGTCTGTAGTCCCAGTGCCCCCCCCCCCCCCTTCCATTTTTTGAACAAAATACTGTACATAAGAAACTATATAGTTATGACCAGAACGATAGAATGGGGGACACATAGGCTCAGTAAAGGTAAACCAGTGAACTATACAGTGATGGTAGATGGAAACAAAATGAGCCTACAACTAAAAAAAAAAAAAAAAAGCTTATCAAATTTAAAAAGGGTGGCTATGGCTCTGGGGTCAATCTCTCTTGACCATTCTCAGCCGGAGGCCCAAAGGGCAACCAGGTCGCCACTGTACAGAATTTCCATATAAGCACTCATTAGGTAAACTTAAGTCTATTTTTCCCCCCTCTTTATCTTCTGTGTGACATCTTAATTCCTTTTATTATTTTAATAATTAAACATTTATTTAAAATTATTTTTGTTTTTTATGATCAGTAGACGCTTAAAAATGTATTAAAAAATTAATTTTTTTTTGCGTTCAGACTACCCAGACTTTTGGTCTAAGTGGTTCGTACTTGAAGGATTTTTCTGTACATTTAATATTGAATAATAATACGTAACTTACATGGCAAAAGCTCGGGGAATCGATTTTTGTCCTTGTTCTCTGGCAAACTACCAATGCTGATACTACATGGTTCAGCTTCATAAGCACATAGAGCAGCCCATTCTTGTTCTAATCGATCTTTGGTTTTCAAGTGATCTTCCATATAAGCCTTCAAACAAATAAACAAAAAAAAAATGAAACAATCCCCCTATTTTTATGAACTAGCAGATATACCAAAGTAGTGTCTAGCTTGGGATCCTATTATTAGTTATGGCATTTGACACAAATCAATCCTAAAATATTTAATATAGAAGTCATTAGAGTTGTGGAGACTTTGGTCTTAGATATATGCTGTAGTTCTTATTTAGATAAATCAATTTCAAATAATTAAACTAGTTCCATTGAAGTCAACTAAATAGGAGACCAAAAGGGGGAATTCTTGCTATATGCCTCAGAGATCAATACTGGGAACAATAACTAATACTTTAATAATGTATCCAATAATATTACAACAAAACTAATTGTTTAGGCTGTTAAATCACTCTTTAATAGGGATAAAAATATTTGGGTGGAGATAACTAATAGCAGAGGTAAGAAATTTTCACATTTATGTAAATGTGGTCAAATAACAGTAAGCTACAATTTTCTACTTAACATTTTTTTTTTAATAGCAACAACAATGATTTTACTCACAGTATAAGACCCCAAATTCGGGGACTTTAAATTTGGAAAAACCTAAAATCTGGCTGTAAAAAAAAAAAAAAAAAATTTTTTTTTAAATTTTTTTTTTAAAAAAACAAATCCCTACCACTGATGCAAATCTGGTCTATATTCAAGTGTTATATTAGTGGCTTAAATTTAAAAAAAAAGAAGAAAAAAAAAGAAAAATCCCAACTACTGACTTGAACCTGGTACTGTTTTAACAGAGACCTAAAAACGGCAAAACCTCAACTCCGGCATGGCCAAAGTCCCAAACCAGCCGGATTTGGGGTCATATAAATAATATATTAAAAAAAAAAAATGTCTCTGTGTATGTCATTCCAAACTCTTTAAATTGAATTTTCTGCCCTATGGTTTATCCAATTAAGTTAAAATTTGAAACTGGTGTTAATGTAGAGGTCTAGAATATGTATATAAAAGGTCAAGGTCTGAGGTGGTCACATGGGGGTGCTAGGAGGGCCCCCAAAAATCTCATTTTTTTAAAATACTCCGATTAAGTTGAAATTGAAAATTTGTGTTACACTAGAGGTCTAGAATCATATGGGGTGCTAGGGGGCCCAATTGAATTCCAGCATTTTAGACAATGAAAATAGACTTGTCCTATTTTTTGGGGTGATGGGGGGGGGGGGAGCAAATTACATGGGGTGTATACCTTAGTTCCAAACAGGACATAAAATTCTGGGCCCAACAAAAAAAATCACCGTTGATTTCGACGGGTTTCCACTAGTAACCTATCGTATATATTAAATAAACTTGCTATTAAACAAACAATACATATGTGCTCATAGTTGAGTCATTGGTTGGCAAACTTTTGGAAGGTATGTAAATTAACCATAATTTATTTGGAAATGTGTTTGACCTATATTAGACGACCAACAGGTCGATTCTGATCGACCGGTCAATCGCGCAGCTATTTTCGGTCAATCCCAAGGACATTCACAATTGCAATATTTTCAATTTACAATAAATATTAATTATTGAATAATTCAAAGCAAGAATATATACAGTATATTTAGAATGAATATTTAAATAAACATTTTACTATATTTTGAAAAAAATTGAATTTAACTAAATTAGTGGCAGTTGTACCAAATTTTACAAAATAAAGCCATTTGTAGTCTAGTTTGTTTGTCTTCTCTCTGCACTTTCTAAGAAACTTCCAGTTTTGATCATTCTGCTAAACAAGATGAATAACTGCAATCACACTAACAAATCTGAATGCAATCATCCATCCATGAAGGCATGCATGGATTTTTGCATTTTTGTTCAAGTAATTTTCAAGTTTTTTTACCTTCGGTCTTTCATTTTAAAAATTGAAACAGATTAACTGTGTATTCAGTTTTTTACTCTCATTTATATTACATCCTAGAAATGAATACAAACAACGTAAAAAAGGAGATATTTGTATGCTGAAATTATTAAACTATTAAAGTTATTAATTTGCAACAAAAGAAAAGAATTAAAAGCAATTTTGTTATTAAATACATTATGTTTATTCTTAATGTTAGTTATTTTAAAAACTGGATTGTAAAAAAAAAGAAAACATAAACACTTGTATTATTGCTGAAATAGCCTTAAAAAAAACCTTTCATAAGGCTGGCCATAGACACACACTTGTTTAACTGCGCAATATTAACTGCCCAAGTATATTGTTGCATTTAAGAGACTTGTGCAGGTCATCCCCTAGTTAACCCACGACTGCACAAAAGCACTACTATTTTGTTTTAAGGGTAAACAATACTAAAATTTAAAAGTTATAATGAAAACAACATTAGTAAATGTTATAACAAACACTCGAATTTAACTTATTTTTTTGACTAAAATCTTCATGAACTTTAGGGTGAGGAAAAACTAATTTTAAAAAAAAGTTAACTGACTTTACTGTCCCTAGGATTTTCAAAGAATCTTCAAAAAGAAAAATTAAGATAAACTTTATTAATTTAGATTAAAATTGAATTGGTAATTATTATTAACACTTCCCTTTCCACAAATTATAGGATACCATTAAGTATATGACATCATCCAATAAATTTGGAGTTTACCCAAAAGCTTATATTTTTTATCTATATTATACCCTATAACAGGGGTTCCCAACATTTTTGTACCCTAGAGCACATTCTAAAATACCGGTAGGGCGGCGGCCACCATCTATATTTTCTGTAATGACAAAAATATATGCTTAGATGTCAAAAACGCGGTAGAATGTGGATTGTATCGCCTGTATTTAGACAATTCTCTAACTATCCCCAACACTAATCAATTTGGCCTCCTGCGTGCATTGCACTCAAGTTCGTCCCCGTTAACTTGGCACAAAAGGTGGAATTAAAGAAGTCGATTTACAAGAAAACAACTGCCTAAAATTGGTTACCTAACCAACTCACAATGTAAATCAATGGGACCCGGGTGCCGACAAGTTAATGTGGACAAGCTTTCATTTCGTGGTCGAACAGCGGCGGACACACACAAATTGGACGACAAACGCCATGGTGCCCACAGAGACAGGGTTGGGAAACCCTACCCTATAATAATGTTCTGACAAACTCAAGTCCAATGATGGGTAAAATTTGCAACAATATAGAACATTTTTAATACTGTTACTGCAAAACACTAGTAGAACCAGTCGACAAATGCTATTTGAAAAAGATTTGATTTTAAAAACGTAATCGTATTCCAAGTCAACACATTTATCCAAAGTCATCCAACAATTTAGAGAAATGTACAAGTAAAAAAATAAAATACATACAAAAAAAAAAGGATATTTACAATATTTTAACTCCACCAAATATCTGATATATAATATACTGTACCTGTATATAGTATATATTTGAATCAATAATCAATGAATCTATCTATACTTATTTGTTAGCCTTAAAAACATCGGGAAATTTACATTCATTTGGTTTTTAGATTACTACTGCTTCACTGATATCTTACCAAGACCATGTGACCAGTGGAAATGTCCATGTTGGAGACAGCTGGCTCTTCGCTCCTGAAACAAATAAAACAACTACAGCACTAGTACTACAAATGAACAGAGTACTATTTTAAAATATAACATTAAAATTATACAATTAGAAAAAAAGAACCCAAATTTACTCATTAGTGTGATGTATTGAACAAGTTAGAATTGAACTGTAAGGGGTCGTTCACATATTATATAACACTCAAGGGGGTGGGGGCTGTTTTAATTTTGGTATAAAGGGGAGGGGGTATCTAGAAATGTTTGTTAAATGACAAACATACAAAATTGTTTGTTCTTCTGAGCCTAAAACTGGATAACATTCCATTGCCAGTATCAATGAAAACCTTCAAATTGCTGTCATATGACTTTGCTTGTCCTTGCATTCAAGCTGAGATTGCTGTTCCAGCTGAGATCGCTGCTGTCCAGAATGTGGACTCTACCATGCTTCAAAGAGATGTGTATGTTAAAAGCAAGGAAATTGTTGTAGTCAAGTGTCAGCCAGTTCAAATAGTGGTTAGAAGTCTGACTGATGTGTGTCTGCAAGAAATAGCTGATGGACACCACTTACAGTATGTTCCCGTTGCTAAACACACAAATTAGAATGTACCTATTCCACTTGTGAATGATTTAGTTGGTTAATCCCTGGACTGCAGGAGATTAAATTTACAAGATTGTATATTATTATTTATAGTAAATAAACATTAAATCAAACATTTAGGATATGATTTATGTTTTCTTTTGTATTTTATTTATAAACTAAGTATTGCTAATACCATGAAATTTTTTTAAATTATTACTACTATTTTTTTTTTGTATGAGGTGTAATCCTATATTTATTTGGTCAGAATCCGTTAGCTCCCCCAGTGGTGGATCTAGACATTTATTTTGGTGGGGCAAAGTTGGCTTCTGACGCCCCCCAATTTCTGTGTTTTTCCAAACAAAATATTTTGATAAGCTTTTTTTTTTTAAGTTGTATGGACGTTTTGTATTTAAAATGTAAATAATTTGAGAACCCTTTTTTTTTGTATGACATTTTGATAGCCTTTATATACTGTATAATTTTCTAACTTCAAGACCCATTTTGCTGCCCCCCTGACATAGTAACCGGGGTATTTGCCCCCTTTTGCCCCCCCCCCCTA
>PXIH01S0001009.1:8268-20030 GCA_003024985.2 Euperipatoides rowelli
AAAATATCATTTGAAAAATTATTTTAAAGATTAATACCTCTGTTCCCGAATTTCCAACCATACTATCTATCGCAGAATCTACAGCTGCCTCTGTGTTCCCATTATTTTGTTGTTTAGCCCAATTCAAAGCCAATTTGCCTGCATCTAAAAGAAATTGTATAAAAGCATTGACTAAGAAAAATCATATAGTATATTTTTAGAAAATAATGGATTAGTAATTCTTCCTGGTTAAGTTTAGCCAATGGTTAGATGCTATGGTTGTCAAGCTTTATATTTTCTATAAATCAGTGGCATATGGATTTAAAAAATTGATATAAAGTATCAATTAGCTAAAACATGAAAGCCGAAATTTCAAAAATTCATCTCTTTTATTATATAATTTTTAAACTTAATTTGAGATTTAAAAACACATATAGACAATATTAAAAAATCTAGGCCTATGTAGAAAACGTCACAAGTTCACGACACAAAGTGATACCCTAATTTGGAATGGATGAACAATACGACTATTAGTTGCATAATATAAAGCAAATTTAATATCAAAATAATATTTTAAGTTTAAAATTATTTAGTTTACCTTTTTTTAATATACTGTATATGTTGAAATAAATAATCAATATGAAATTGTATATACAGGTAGTTTGTACCTTTTATTTAATTTTTTTTTCATGGCAACTGTAATTAACAAATAAATATGCATTATTGTTTATAGTAAATACCGTAAATAAATACTTGTTTAAAGTACAATGTCCAAATAGGGAATGGAAGAGGTGGAAGGTGAAATAATAAATAACTTTTTTTTTAAGCAAAAGGGAAGCTAATATTAACTTCCCTCATTTTTCTGAATCAATGCTGGAGTTACCAAAACATTTAACAACAGACTATTATAATGTCCAGCTATTATACATTCCTGTTAGTAATGTGACATAAATCCTATTATTTATTTATTTGTATAACATAGACATTGAGGGATAATTACAATATTTTTTTTATTTTTTAAGTGATTTATTTATTTAAATGCTTTTTTTTATTTACTGTTGCTTTCTTTGTGCATATTATAATGTTTAAATACAAATCGTTTTATATTATGGATTTATATTTGTGGTAAAGATTTAAAGTATATTTTCTTAATGTATTTCAAATAATTGTTGAAAAAAAAAAGTTTTAGCAAAATAAAGCATTAATCGTGTAGTACAAAAAGCAGGTGTCATGCCCCTATCTTTAGGAATCATTAAAATGCTTTTCCAGATCCTGAATAAATGTTATTACTATATGTTGAAACTAAAAGTATTTAAATTTGAAATAAAAAGAAAAGTTAATTAATCTCATCTTATCACTGGTAGATTTATACAAATATTTTAATAATAATAATAATAATAATAATAATGCCAAAGTAATTTTTTTATGCAAATATACAAAAAAAAATCAGTTGCACAGAAAAATGCAAATACAGTACTGTTCAGCAGTCAAGAAAACCGGACAGCCGTGTTGCTATTTATATATTGGAAGTTGCCAAAAATATATTTCTATATTGTTCAGTATTGCTGACTACCATATATACAGTTTAATACAACTGGCTGTTAGTTTTTGTGGTTCATTTAGCATATTTGACCGAAATCTAAGAATTTCAAGATTATTTATTAGACCCTACAGTTCAGTTTAAAATAATGCCTTAAGTCTTTTACACAATGGTGCTGAATAAAACAACATCTATTAACTAACTTTTGTATAAATAAAAATAAATAAAATGCAGATTGTTGTTTACAAGTGTACGACTGTATAGCCACATTTTCTAAGCATACGCTAATTAAAATCAATTGTTCTAGATATATGCCATATCCCTCAAATATCCCCAATACAGCACTGTGTATGTCACAGAAAACAATTACCAGTCTGCAAAAAAAAAAAAAAAATGTTTTAACATTGTGTGTAGACCGATTTTGCTCATTTTCATTCAAGCCAGAAAATTTAATAAATTTAATTTAAAGTAGAAAAGTACTGGAATATGTAACAATTAAGACACCTGCTTGTCAGAACCAGGAGTTACCCATTGGTGAAGTATCACAACAAAATATACGGAGATGAAATGCAAGCAGCAGAGTAAAAAAAAAAAAAATCAAGTGCTTTTAGCATATACAGTACAGTAAGATTGTCTTGTGGTCATATGAGTATGGGTGGCGCCATCTATCCATCATATTAATTAGTGATGTTAATTACCAAGATGGTAGCTCCCATGCAACAACAAAAACGTTATAAAACTTTGTGTATATACAGCATATATAACATAAGCAAGCACAGAGATTTTAAAAATACTAATATATAAATTTATGTAAAATAAAACTTGGAAAATTAACGTTTGTTACTTATCATCCCCTCAAAAGACGATTCACAATCGCCAGTTATAGTTTAATAATAATTAAAAAAAAAAAAAATCAGACAACTTCAAACTTTTTAAACCAACCAGTTAGAGATAATGTTTGACCTCCTTCTATGGCCGCTGTTACAACAGTTGAATTGTCTGCCGGTACCATTGCTATACCATGACTTTCCAGCCATGACAATGCTTCTTGGGCACTAACACCTACAAATAAAAATAATTGTTCAACTAATAATAAAATTGTTTTATTTTTATTTACACAAAAGACATGGTAATATTCAAATTGAAGATTAACTACAATAAGTAGCCTACTAATCTTAATAAATCAATTATAAAAAGTGATTTTCTGTTTCTTAAAAAAAAATAGCTCTACAGTACTGTACTAATCCAAATAAGCGAGTTTAAATGACTTCTTTCAACATACAGTATGTAGTTTTATAACAGTAAAATTAAGTACTTAATTTTATTAAGTTTATAAGAGCAATAATATTGCTTTCTCGCATTTAGTAAGACAGTGATATTATAATGTCTATTTTTTTTATGAAAGTAGGCACTTCCTTTAATAAATTCAAACACTAATACATTCCAATTGTCAATAATTAATTTGAGAAAGGCACAATATAAACTAATTTCAAATTGTTATAATAGCAACCATAAAAAAACAATTTGAATTTTCTTTCTCTTAGTTCACTTTACTAACCAGATACATCAGATAACATACTGTATTATATACTTAGAAATACAATTTTTAATGTTACCCTATTCAGAACAATAAGATTATTCAAAATGATATTATAGTATATTTCCAATAGGAGAAAGTTTCCATAACATACATTGCTTATCAAATAACTAAATATTCAATAGAATAAGCATATCAAAATATAATGAGTTAATCAAATTATAAAACATACATAATAAAATATAAATCAATTAAATATCATTTTATAAAATAAGCATATTAAAACATAAGATTATGGCACCGAGAGTATTCAGTAAACAATGTCCTCAACTATAAGGAAATATTATAAGATCGTTTCAAAGTTCAATAGCAATTTTAAAAGTGTGACTGGACTCTAGACTTATCAGAAATGGATATCGGAGATTGAAAATGTCAGTTACACAGCATAAGATTGATATTATATATTGCAAGCTATAGGCAAACTTCTGATTAAGACCTATGATATAAGGTCATTTAATCACAGATAAGACACAGGCATTTTAACTGGAAATAATGTGGCTGGCAAGTCACCGGCAAGTTAATGATTGGAAACATGGCCAACAAGCAACTGACAAGCAATTTTGTGAGAGATCTTATGGTGTAAGATCATGACTGGAAATAACACCACATAAGGTGCCAGGCAATGATTCAGTTCATGAGAAATCTTTCTCGCTTTCCTTTTAAAAATCGAGATGTGAATAGTGGACTTAGTGTAGCCAGATTTGTTTTGGGAAAACAGGAAGATTTTCACAAAAAATAAGGAAGATTCATAAAAAATAAGGAAGATGTATGCAACATATAAATAATTTTGACTCAAGTCTTTACCAGTTTTAACTTGATTTTAATATTTAATATAAATATCTAATTATGAAAACGTGAAATGTTGCTGTCATCACTCGTATTTAGCAGATGATTTGGAAACCTGGATTATTTTGGTTTTCCAAGAGAAATTCTCTGCTTGACTGATTGAAATTGAGAAACACCTGTAGTTCAGCTTTTATCAAGTCTGCAGAACACTTATTTCTTACATCTGACCATTTAAACTTCATTAATGAGAACATTATTTTTATTATAGGTTTTATTGACAAATAACACAATATACAATATGTATAGATTTATTAATTAAATAAATTTAGTATATTTTATACTTTTTAAAATAAAAAAAAAAACGTACAAAAGCCCCAATATACGGAAGACGTATTTTAAAGTAAAAAAATGTAAGAATACGGAAAAAACGTACAATCTGGCAACCCTAAGTGGACTCGAATGGTTGACAATGTACTATATGTGTGTAATTTCATTTAAATCAATGGATATCTTGCATAATGTGCTGGTTTCATATTAGTCTGTGAAATCACCAGCCAGACTATATTTCATTGAAGCATTTTGGTATCGTGAGCAATTTCAATTGAAAGGAGGAACATCAGTGGATATTGACTTTGTTTTACAATAAATGTAATGTTTTTAGTGATGTTTTTATATTTTAATTAAAATATTGACAGATAAAAAGTTAACTAAATGTTATTTAATGTGTAATTACATTTTTTTTTACAATCAACACCAATATGATCTATTAAAAATGTTTGGTTTCAATACATAATGAATTTAATGAAAAATTCAGTAGTAATAGATATTAAATGAAAAGTTAAGTCATTTAGGTCTTAGTGCACAGGCCATGTGAAATGGCATAAAATATTAAATGTACAGTATAATTACTGTAGCCAAATAATTTAAGAAATACAGTATATTAATAATTAAAGTAATTAAATAAAATATAAATCATATATTTGTATATTTTGAGTATGTTACAGTTTGTTGTCTTACAATCGAACGATTCAAATGCAAATCTGGACACTCTGAGCATTTTGCTATTAAAGTAAATATTTCCTCGTCGCCAGTGTTATGTTTGTGATTACTAAGAAAAAGGGTACATGGATTAAACTATTAGGTGTAGTCCAATATACAACTAACTAGGAATTGCATGACTAAGAATAAGTATGAGCAACCGCTCAACTAGGAAAATAAATACAGACCAACTATGTGCTTGTATAGCACATATATTTGCTTTCATTACATAACAGTGTATAATTACTGTATAAGCAGTGCTTGACAAATCTTTAAAAATCTACATGCCCAGCTGGGCATGTTGTTAAAATATTTATAGTAGATGCCCAGAAAACAAAAAATGTAAAATGATTTGCTTGGGCTCAATTATTATTCAATATTTTAGTCTCTTGTGCCATTTATAAGTAGGACTAATATTGCTATTAAAGTATATATTTAAGTACAGGGTGATTCAAAAGTCTCCATACATAATAAAAAATGTTTTGTTTTTTTTAATATGGCCGCCAGGGACTAGAGCGATTCCCAGACCTGACGCCCCTAGATTTTTATTATTTGTGAGGACCTTTGAAAGCACTGATATACCAGGAGAGAATTGTGAACATTCACCACTCTAAACAGCACATTATCGCATCTTACTTTCAAATAACAATGGTTGTGCTAATAAAAGTTCAAAGTGAATGGGCACACCAAATTGAACTGTACATTGCCAATAATGGTGGATACATTAAGCAATTTTGTAAAATTCCCTATGCTCAAGTTCCATTATTTATTGTATATCGGAGTAGAGACATATAACTGATCTTATAATCATTACTTATTATAGTGCCTGTTACTAACCACCTTTCTTGAATTAATTAATAGTAGTAATTATAGTATATACTAGGTGTACATGTGAATTGGGTAATACTAATACTATACATGGTATTATCTATTGTTGCTATCTTATGAAAAGTATTATTTTGTACCATCCTATAATTAAGATTGGACATACAATAAATACTTATTACAGCAGGTTGATATTACATTGCAAAATATGTATTTATAAAAATCAATTGTAATATGGTATATTACAAACATTTTTAACAATTGATTGATGCTAGAACTTTAGAAGAAATAAGCTATTTTGGAGTAAAGCCAGATGCCAAGTTATTGGTCTTATTTTACTTCATCTGAGATCAATAACTTGGCCTCTGGCTTTATTCAAAAATAGCTTAGTTCTTCTAAATAGCATACTTATTATTTTCTAATTTGGATATTTTCTATGGTTTGTATAGCACATAAGATATGTTACTGTAAATAAAAAACACAACAGAAAGTACTAGACACACAATATTGCAATGTATGTTTGTATAGGCTACAGTGACTTTAAACATACTTGTTGATTGAGGTGTAGCGGCTGTAGCTTCAGCTAGGGCTGCTAATGTTGCTAGAACTGAGGTACTACTCTGGTCTGATGCTTCTATTAAACATAAAGATAATAACATCAAATATCAGGAAATAAGCAACAAATATAAGTAGAAATTACTTACAAGACTTTTATTTAATATGAAATCAATAATTTACCGTCATCTGTACTAAGTTTAATTGTAGCTGTTTGAGTTGTAGACGCTGCCGCTGTTATATTAGTAGCAATAAATACAGGATTTGATGTGTTGACTTTAGTTAATGTTGGAGATACAATATTTTCTGGTGTGGTTACTACTATGGTTGTGGTTGTGGGGGCTGCCGGAGATGAATCTAAAATTTTCTCATTTATATCTGGTTTTAAACTCTATAAAAGAACAACAATAATAATACAGTTAAATGCTAAAAAAAATTCCAGAATATAAAAAACTGCAACACACTAATTCGTACTGGAGAATTGTATAATTTCTATTTTAAATCCTTGACCCTGAACCATACAAATTTAATGCACTTACACACAGTATTTATAATCTTAATATTTTATGAGCTATTATTCATATTTGATCACCAATCTCATAATACACAATTTTGTACGATTCCATACTTTTTGAATGGGATGTGTTGTAGAGTTCACTTACCCGGCAATCTAGAAGGTCATCTTCCAACACTTTTGAAAAGAGCAGGGTCTTTTTATTTTTTAAAAGGGTTAAAAGGAATACAGAATACAGTATGTATGGCAGTGTAGCAATTTATTTTGCACCTAGGATCCAGAAACTTACTTGCCTATAGGTGTCTATATTACAATCTAAAAAAAAAAAATAATAGATTTTTTAATTTTGGGTGTAATGCACTTTTGTTTTTAGGTTCCAAATAAAATGATTGAATATGGCACCATTTCTTTCAAGAGTTCATATTCCTCACAAATCTGTTAAATGCAATTTCCGGCAATGGTTAAATAAGCTTATTTATTATTTTTACATTTGAACAATTTTTTATTATTATTTTTTTTTTTAAAGGGATTTTTTTTTAGTCTGGAAACGAAAACAAATGGGGAGATATTTTTATTGCTTAAAAACCTTAATTTTTACTATTTATAGCTTACATGGTATATTTTTATGGGTAATTTTTTTAAGTTTTTTTTTTTTTTTCAATTTTTTTTTCCTACATAACGGTACTGTATAATTTTTTTTATACATTTAGTGTAAAAAAAAAAAGCTAACAATATTGTACATTATTCTGAGAATTATTAACCATCCTGACATTTAATTTAATTTGCACGAAACAAAACAATGAAAAAACCTGATAGAATTATGCATAGTAGGCTAGATCTGATGATGGTGGAATGTCAAAGGTTTTCTTTCTGTGTGGGATATAATGAAGTCCTGTAAAAACCACTATCTTCTATCCCATCCAAAATACAGTAGTTAATGAGCTACTCTGCCATTTTTAGCTAAATAAGGAACTGGAAAACACACATACAAAAAAAAAAAAAAAGAAGAAACAAAAATATGTACAGTATCCTGGGTCATTCAGGTACAAAATCAGACTTTCATATAAACACTTTATAAGAATGAATGGGCCAGTGTTTTCAAGTTCTGCAGTCTCTCCTAGGAAAGGAATAAATGCTTTTGCCTCTCATCGCATGATCAATTTTCCTCTGGCAGCTCTGCTTCAACAGAACTAGTAGAAGAAAGAGAGAAATAGCCACATGACTTGTAAAGATAGTGATCTACTCTGATGTAGCAATGTGATGTACCGAATAATGCGGCAATGCCTATTATACTTTTAACGAGTTTAAAAGATCATTCATACATACAGGATTGGTTTGTTAATTGGTATTGTATTGAGCTGTTTTATCCCCACAAATAAAGCAAGAAAGTATTATTAAAATTATCCGTTGCTGTTCACAATAGGCACCTTGATGGATTATGATATAAAATTGCTTTTCCAGCTATTCCGGCCATTGGGTAGTGATTACAAAGCGGAGAGCCAGCAGAGTTTACTACTCATGTGTATTCTCTACCATATGTTTAGAAGATTTTTTTTTAATGCCAGAAGAAATAAGGGAAGAGCTGATGTAATTTGAAAAAATGTTAATGATAAATTCTCCACACCACCATTAAAAAAATCTTATATTATATGTGTGTTGAAATGAAAATTAATTTGCAACTCAAGCAGTACCAAGTTCAGAAGTCAATATTTTTAAGCATAGTGATTAAAAGCAGCTTATGACAGGTGTTAGCTTAAATATATGAAGGTGGGAGAAGAGAGTGCTAAATCCAGTTTCATTTTTAATACTATAGCTACAGTAAGTGTAACATTTCAACAAAATAATCAAAACATATTTAAATCTTTATGACTAATGGCAAAATTTTCCCGTTTCTAAGCAATTTTCTATAATAAACTTTCCAAAAAAAATAAAATAAACATTCTAGGAGGAAAAATATATACAGTAAAATGGAAAATAATTCATTTTTGAATAGCTATATTATTCTTTTTTTTTTTTTTGTCAATCACTCAAAATTAATATTCTACTAAGAAAGTAGGGCTATGTAATTTTTTTTAAAAAAAAAGTTATGCTTTTCCCAATAAAAGAATAAAATTGATATATTGTAGATTCAAATATATAATAAATGATATAGTACCTGTAATACTTGTACAATGTCTAACCTTCCATTGTCAGTGGCAATATCTATTGGTGATTTTTCAAATTTGCTTAACGACTCAACATTAGCACAATGTTTTAGTAATATTTCAATAATTGGTAGACGGCTTCTTTCCACAGCCCAATGGAGAGGGGTCATTTGTAACTAAAATAAAATAAATGTTAAAAAAATTGACAAGACTATTGATCAAAAATCAACTATAAATACTTCATTTTAATTAAAATCAAACTGCAATAGAACAGCATTAAAGATTAATTCAAAAAACCTGTTCACTTCTTATTTTAATTATTTTTATTCAAAATGTCACACTTTATTTGATAAAGAAAATTAAAAAATGTATTTTTTTTTTTAAAAAAAATCATTCCTTATACAGAAAATTATGAAAAAATATTCTAAAAAAATAGTTCTAATTATAAATTATATCACTCAGGATATACTGTTAAGATTTAGAGGATGATCAGTGCACCAACTTTAGAAATGCATTAGAAGTTAGAACTTCATTAAACTATTTTTCATTGCCAAAAAAAACCCCACTATGGACATTTTTTAAATAGGGTATCTAAGACATTGCAGTTGGCAAGAAAAATTCTAATTTTAATTTATTTTTTTTAAATATCCTGCATGTAGTTTTATTGTAGAATGTCATTACTACGAAAGTGAGTGAACAAAGTGAGACGTTTGTTTATTCGTACATTGAATTCAGTTTAGCCATGTGCAGGGATAATTAAGGCATGTTCATCAATATATTTTTTTATAATATATTTCATTACTTTAGTGTGCACATGCTCACATGAACATTTAACTTTATCCCTTTCTGAGCAGCAAAGTACTCGACCATATTAAAATAGTTAGCCTGCTTTTCTGCAACATTAATTTCCATGAAAGTGAAGATGAAATTCTAACTGATTAGTAACAATGAGCAAAAAAAAAATGTTTATATCAAAGACTATTTCACAAAGACCGACATTTTCAAATTACTGTGTTAATTCTTTCAGATAAGGACCGTTTACAGTGCTTACTTACGGGAATATTTAAAATCCATGACCCCCCCCCCCCCCCCCAAAAAAAATGTAAAATTCATGATTAAGATTTCAGATGATTAAAAACAAAAATTACTACACCGTCATCTACTGTATATATTGCAATCACTCAGTTTTTACATAACTGCTTCAATCCCTTTAATAAATTCACAGTGAAGAAAATTATAACTTTTTTTTGTCCGCCATTTTGAAACCCAAAATCTCACAAAGTAATACCACCTCTCGAGCAGCGTCAGAAAGCTTGAAACGAAACGCATGAAATGAACAAGATTTTCTAATGACGAACTGTCTAGTTCATTTCATGCGCTTATTACGAATGAAAAAGTAACGAATGATTTAAATAATTAAAAAAGTTGGCTATTGACGAAAACGCCTTTAGTAATAATTTAAATCAAGTAATTCAAATCAAACAAATGCAATTTTATCATTATGCATTTCAATATTTCTGTCTAATTATTTTAAAAAATTCGTAATTTAAGTTAATTATCCATATAAATTTAGCATGGGTATTATTAAGATTCTAGCCCTAATAGCAACTTTTTTTTTTTTTCAGACATTACTGCAAAAATACCCCACCAGGTCTTTCAAATTTGCATTATGCAATATCAAGAGTGACAAATCGGATAAAATACTACTTTTGGTCTTACTCTATATCTGATTGGTCAGTCTTTATGCATGATGTAAATTGTAAAATTCTTCCTTGCCTCAAAGAATGAGCATGCAAAATAATAACATAAATCAGACAGATCCATGTCATTTTCCCTTTTCATTCTAAAGGAGATTCCGTTCTCTTTTTGAGGGTTGAACAGCACACTAAGAGAAGGAAAAGCAAAAGCTTTTCATGAGTAGGAAACAACTTGTATGATGGTATTTTGTATTTTTAAATTTTATTTGACTGCCAGCTTCTACATGATTTGTTGTACATAATACACTAATGCAGGGTTCTGCAACCTGTGGCTTCGGAGCCGCATGCGGCTCTTTTATAAAATATTGTGGTTCTTTGAAAATTGGCAGGTTTTTATTTTAATAGAGAAATTTCAAAAAATGAACAAGTTTAATCAAATGTTTTTTTTTCTGTGTGTGTCAAAGCCTTTTTTTTTTATTCAGCTCAGAACCTCCAACTCATGCCTATAGCCTACTGTACATGTGATGTACTGTTGTTTGGTGCGAGTTTCCCAGCTCAGCTCACACAAGGAGATTCCCTAAATTACATAAGATCATTTCAATTCGTACATGTGTGTGTATAGATGGGTGTGTACGTTTTTTTTCTCTTTAGAATATACTTTATAATACGTAAGTATTATCTAAATAATTAATGCTTTTAACTTTAGTATGTAGCGTTCTACATAATAATAATTTATATTTTAGAATTATATATTTTTTAAAGGTTTAGAATGGCAACGAAAAAAAGCAAAGGAAAGTAGAAGATGAACACAGACAATTTAACGTTGAATGGACCAGTTCTTTTATGTTCGTTAGAAATTCAGATGGATTTCCAAGTTGTCTCATTTGCAACGATAAATCTTCTAATAATAAAAAATCAAATCTTGAAAGACACTTTTTCACAAAACATAAGAAGTTTTTTGAAGACTATTCGGCTTCGGCTGGCGAATCTAGAAAAAAAAAGCAACTTAAATATGGCAGGTATTTTTTCTCTGTGGCTCTTACGCGTTTTAGTTTTTTTTCAGTTTTTCGCAGATTTGGCTCTTTGT
>PXIH01S0001010.1:45421-57631 GCA_003024985.2 Euperipatoides rowelli
TTTTTTTAACTAAGTGGGATTAGTTTTTTTTAGTCATATTCTTTGAAATTAAATCATATTAAAAAAAAAAAGAAAACCCATTTTATGTGACCTTTTAATAAAAGAACATTCTAATTAGGATTATAAACTTTAGGACACATTATATTTGATAGAAGTGAATGATGGATCAAAGAAGATAGGCTAGTAGACACCCTTATGGGTGACTAGCTTCATGAAATGTTACATGGTGCTTTGTGCAGCAAAAACGTCAAAGAAATATCTAAAACAAATTTTTTTATCTGCAACTGCCAAATTTAGGAAATAATTCATTTGAAGTAAGACATGTTATGGTGACTAAGGAAGATATGCAGTGACCTAGATGTGGCCAAATCGAGAAATAAAGATTTGAGATAGAAGTGAGACTTATCTTCTGGATAAATTGGATGGTGTTTAGTGTGTTCTCTGTGGTCAAGAAATTATTTAAAGCGAATAAACATTCTAGGATTATCAAATTGAAGAATAAATTTAGTTGAAATTAAATATTCTGGGAGATAGCTCTAAACTATTAAGCTACTGGTGCTTTCTCATATATCTTTTGAAGCACTTGTTGGGCAAAAAAAAAAAAAAACATTTAAAACAATACTTGGTTGTAATTATAATCCATGCATAAGTAAGATTTTTTTCCCTGCCTTGTTTATTACCGTATATGAATTATTATTTAAAACTTCTATACATACGGTACATTGTAATTATGCGAAACAAATGCCGAAAATTTGATTTAAAAATTTAAAAAAATCACATATTTTTACTCAAATTTTTGCCTTGACCTTGTCCACATTTTCAAAATTGTAAATTTTTAAAAAAAATAAGCAATTTGGTTCATGAATTAATCTATCCTACTTAATGAATAATAAATTTGTTTATTTTAAACATCAAATGAAATTTTGAACATGTCGTCAATAGTAACAGAAGAGATAATAATTATTGCTTACCAGCTGAATTTGAATCGAGTCTGCTTGTCTCCAGTTAGAAACACAATTCTGAGAATATGGTAAGTGGAATTGTTTTATTCTATTCTGCTTTTCCTTTAATGCTTGTAATATTTTCAGTTTTTGAGTGGTGTGGGCTACTAATCTTATCTTTCTTACATGTAAATGTAACTTTTTGGCATTTTTTTCTTATGATTACAAAATACGTTCATGTCTGTCTTATTTTTAATTCTAAGGTAGCATCTTGCATGCGAAAAACAGCTTCATTTCAGCTCTATGCAGTCAATTCACTTAATGCAGAATTTTGTCAGGTTAAATTTTTCATCTCTTTGTAAACATGGTTTGACATGGGATTTTAATTTTGTATATATTATAGTTTTATTTTAAAGAACTATGCAAAATGTTAGACGTTAAACTTTACTCCACTTGCTTTAATTTTATATATGATTTTAAGTTGTAACATGAATATTCTGAGATTCATTTGTCTATAAAGTATATCCATAAACATTGCAAAAAATTCATTATTTTTATACTTTGATAACATAGTTTTTATTCTTTCCTTCTTTTTTATAATCATTAATCTAATCATGTTTATAAAATTATTAGCAATACTTTGTTCGTTATGCAAATAATTACATTGAAGTTAAAAATAATTTCTAATTGCATATTACTAGCAAATAATGTTACACGGGCATCAAACATTTTCTAAAAATAGTTCCTAGCTGGCGCTGTTACTGGCTTTGGAACACAGCTTCGAATAAGCTCGTTACACGGGCATCAAACATTTTTAAGCCCGTTACACGGCCATCATTCTCTCTCATAAGGGTTATGATTCTTAATCCTTAGTTCCCGGGCCGATAAGTCTGTTACTAAAATAGTTTCTAAAAATAGTTCATAGATGGCGCTATTTCCGGCTTCAGAAAATACTGGCTTCGGAACACACACTTTCCATTTAATATACAGTATATGATTATTAATAATATACTGTAAGTCAGTGACAATATATTGTAATAATATGATCAGTGGTGAACTGGCCCTCCCGGTTACCAAGCAATCTCCATAAGCCTTTGGATTAAGGAGGATCCCTAGATAGAATAAGGAACATGGCCACGAATAAAGCAATTGACAGTTTACATTCGATCAAGGTGTCAGGTGATAGACAATTGAACAATAATTAAATAATGATACTTGATGGTCACAAATTCCAATCAGTACTGTATTAACTAACTATTTATAATATAATTGAATGTACACATAGCAATGTAAGTTTCTTCTCTCCCTATACAGTATACACTACTGTCAGAATGTAAGTGTATGGGGAAAAAATAAAGTGCACTTTTTAATTTCCAAAAAAATTGCACAGAAATTGCAAAACCTTTTTAATGTTTAATCTTTAGGATATTTTATTCAATTATTATCAAAAAGCTTACTTTTTAGGACCTTATCCCCTATATCCCTTTCAGGGCTCTTCCCTAAACCCCACTGGTGGGTTACCCCCTATCCCTTTTTTTTAAGTTTTATAATTTGTATTGCTTAAAGTGGGCAAGTCTGGGGATAGGGTCTCCATCCTCTTCCTCTTGTGGCCGACACAATATGATAATATTGTTTATTATTAATCATGTTTTAAGCATGATATTTAACAAAGTAAATTTTAAATAAACATTGACAATGGCTTTGATTTAGAGACCCTGAAATTTTGAAAACATAAAATGATAAAATTTCTAAAGTATTTGTGAAAATACTTTAATCATTTTGGGCTAAATATATTTTAATTAAATTTTATGTTCTTGAAATAATAAATTTTCTGTTTTAAATCAAATGTAGATTAGATTTTAATGCAAGATTGTCATATCTGACTTTTTTTTTTGGCATGTTCTCTTTCTCATATCATTGGGGAATGTCTGGGAAAAAGTAATTTTTAATTCTGCTGGATTTACAAATTCAGTATAAGGATTCAATATGACAAAATTTATTTGTTTAAAATTACAGTTAACAATTTTATGATTTTATAATAAATCAAACACGAGATAAATTTATACTTGTTAAATATGTAAATTAATTTTTTATTCTTATTGGAGGTAAATTATCATATAAGAAAAGATGTTAAGCCTTGAGACTACTAATATGTGATCTTGATCTTGTACTGGTCTTAAGATTCTTGATCTCGGTCTCAACATTCCAGATTTCTCTGTTGGTCTTGATCTAGGCACGTATATTTAATTCATTTCTAAAGGATTTTTTTTATAATTTTTCATTTTACAGTAATGTCTGGAAAAAAAATATTGTGGAATTTGCATTTAAAAATTTTCAAATGGAAAAAAGTTAGAAATAAATGGTTTACTGCCTGTTTCACCTGCAAAGGAACTGTAACTTGAGACATTCGGAATATATGCATTTAATCACTACGTGGGATCTTGATGAGACATCACAGAGTAAGGATAAGGGATGAACTTTTATCTCAGATAGTTTTTATAAAATTTAATTCTGCTTTAACAAAGAGTGGAATATTTTTTTATAATGTATGGTTGCCTATTTTCTGTGAAATAAATTTTGTATTTTTAATTTTATAAATTTTATGTTTCTGCTGTGCAGTGAAACCATTATAATATTTTTTTAAAAAATCTTTTATAGACTGCTTTGCAGTGTTTGAATGATTTTTTAAAATAAATTTTAACAATATTTGCAGGTTTTATACTTTGTCTCTGTTTTTGATCTTGATTTTGGACTGGCTCTGCCATAATTTAAAATGTTGGTGGCAAGTTGTACTTTTCCACAACATGAAACATAAAACTTGCAGCTGTATCTAAAGATAATTCCTTTCAATTTATTTATTATTCATATGAAATGTACAAAATAATTAAAAAATTTAATTTAAAATCAATTTCTCCAAATGTTAAATTGTTTTCAGTATTTAAGTAAAGTAAAAATTGTTTACACAATTCAAATTGGGTAGGAATGTTTTAGCAATATTACTGTATTGTGACTGAAAACTACAAGTTGGAAAATCTATAAAATGATATGGATATATTTGCTGCAACAAATTATAGAAAATGTAAATATAAATTTGACTGTTTTTTTTTTCCTACAGTTGCATTATTTTCCTTTTATAGATAATACTAATGTACTTTTGTAATTTTCTGACACTTCATATTAACCTTTTCTTTCTATAATGCATCTATTAAAAAATTTTGAAATATTTTATTGTATATTGATTTAAAACTCTGTATATCTTTCTGCTCATTCTACTTTGAGGAACTCAATCATATCATTTGTGCTTGGTTTAATTAATACTTTTTATGCATCATTCTCAGAATTTTCTTTGCTACATAAAAAAAATATGTAAAACTAAGCTTTTATGACTCAGTATATTTTTGTAAATGTTTATAGGCTACCTTAATTTTTAAATCTAATATTCTAACATCCAAGTGGGTTCATTTATATTTTAATTTTAAAATGAAATGTTTCTATATTGTTGGAATGCGTCTTCCTCCTCCAAGTTATTTATACAAATATTTGTGTATGTATATTATTTATTAAAACTACTTGTGCATATACAAATATTTATTAGAAGTATAAAGTATTGTTCTATGATCTTATAATCTGAAATTTATCATTAGGATTTGGGTAAAGTTATTTTTCTAAATCATGTTGATAAATCCGGAGCTGAAATATTCATGGTTAACAATAGTTTTATGTCTTAATGTGAGCCTTCTTTTTGTCCCCCTCCACTTCATTAATGCTCAGCTGAATTTAACATGAAGCTTAAAAATAATTTTGTTTGGAGAATTTGTGTTCACTTTAATCAGCTGCCAGCTATATACTGTAGATCCCCAGATAGATGGGCTGTTAAAAGCTCTGTTCAAGCAGTTTTAATGAATGTTCAACACAATATTTAGAAATTTATATTAATCTTTATTTTGCATTGAAGAAATACTGTATATTGTCCAATGTATAAAACATTTTTAGTTAAAAAAAAAAAAATTTCTTTGTAGACATATTTAAAATGTTTGAGAATGTAAATTACGATTTATTATTTTTATGTTTTAGTAGCATCATTCCTATTTGTACTTTGAAAATGTTATAGGAAATATTTTCAAAGAACATATCTTGCAAGGTTTCAAGCTTAAAAATTTAGAGCTCTTTATAGGTACGGTATAGAAAATATGAATAGGCTACAATACTTATTTTACTGACTGATTTTAACATGTCAATAAATGTTAGTTTTGCAGGACAGGAAGATAGTAAACTGCAATATGAATGAGAATAATTTAGATAAAATTGGTTTTGAAAATTTATATAATGAATAAGATAGGCTTCTATGAGAAAATATTTTGATTATGCATGGGACTAGAGTAAATTGTTTGGCATATAGAATAGTGGAATCATATTGTAATTAAATATATTTAAATATTTATGATATCTAAGTATGTTGTATTGTTGGTAGCTTACTACATCAGACAAGATCAGGGTGTTTAGTTATTAATAGTAGAGTAGATGGGAGAGATCAGATTTTTTTATGAACTATGGGTACAATATTTTTTTTTTTTTAATAAAGTATATCAAAGGTATTGTTTTCTTGGGAATTATCATTTGTGGCCTGTGAGAAAACACTGGAAGATAGTGATTTAATTAGCTGCAGAGTGATAAAATGATAATTTCCTTCTGGTTCTTATATTTGAAGGTAGGGATTTAGTTAAGGCTTGAAGTGTTTTGGGGGCTCATTTTTGTTAATTTAGGAATAGAGTGGTTGGAGAATTGTGATTATAAAAGATCACCTATAATGCTCTTAAATTTTATATGTTATACATGTATGCCTAGAAATCTTTTGAGCCTGCTTTGTAAAACATTTTACCAAAAATATTACCGTAAGTTGTATTCAAATTGAGGAAAACAAATATTAATTTCATTGATTAAAAATATTCCAGAAAAAATAAATACTATAATTTTATTAAGAAATAATGTTATAAATTAGGCAATTAAAGAGGTGTTCAGCATATATTTTTTTTAAATCTTGCG
Organism: Euperipatoides rowelli; assembly: GCA_003024985.2. Classification (NCBI taxonomy): domain Eukaryota; kingdom Metazoa; phylum Onychophora; class Udeonychophora; order Euonychophora; family Peripatopsidae; genus Euperipatoides; species Euperipatoides rowelli. The sequence goes on from PXIH01S0001010.1 coordinate 51,406, forward strand.
GCAGTATAATAATATTTAATGTAAATATTATTAGATTTTTTTTTTCAATAATAAATTGCATGAATTAAGAAAATACTATAGATATTGTTATAGGCATTTCCATTAGTTAAAATTATTTGATCTATAGCACTCTCCCATTGGTTTCGCTACTGATTCTATATTATCTATAAAAGTTTTAAGTACCGGTACTCAATTAATCACTTTTATTTCTTTAATTTTGAAATAAATTACTTGGCTGCAATTAATAAAGCTTGTTGATTTCTACAACATTTGAAATTTAGATTTTTAAGCAAAATAATTTATAGCAGCATGTAATATTCAGCTTAGGTTTAGTCATGTGACTTCCCTGATGATATCTAGCGTATTTATTTAACAACAGACTTATGTCTTAACATGGATATTTATTACATTTATTTAGCAAATAATAACCAATCGTCGTGTGTTAAGTAACCAGGTATTTTTTTTAGTTATTCATAGGCTATACAGACATAGATAGATTGAAAATTGATTTTCATTAAGTAGTAATAAACAGGCTAATGCTCAGCTAATTAACATGAAATGTCTTCTTATTTTGTTTATTTAATTCCTAAGGCCCCATTCGCATGCTTAATTTTATCATTTTGTGAAGATAAAACTAGAAGGAAATGGAGACCAATATCCATATATACAATACAATTTAGAAGATTCGTTATTCTCAAAAAACAGGGCTCTGTAACCTACTGCATATTTTAAATCATATCCAGAATTAGGTAATAATATTAGTTCTAAAAAAAATATTTCAAGTGTATAAATTATAGTTCAGGCCTATTTTCTATAATCTTTAAAACTTTGTCTTTTTAGAATGCCTTATAATAATAATAATAATGATTTCCTATTACCATATTTTCTTAAATAATGACTTAATAAGAATTTTTGTATTAATTGTTTTAAATTAAATTAATTGACTTTGATATATTTTTATAACAATCAGAAAATTCATAATTTATTATAATTTTTTTTAAAAAAAATATGATCAATATTTTTTTTTTTACATTTCCAGTGTAAAAGAACATAACAATGGTGATGTCATTTCTCCTGTTGTAAGACAGAGCATTGAATTCTTAACTTCAAATGGTACATCTTAAAATATTTATATAAATTGATTTATAGTTTATATTTGTATATTAGAACTAATATATAATAAATTGTAATTTTTTTTAGTTTGCATTAAATTATGAAATGTTTATCTTATTTAGAATCACTAATTTAAAACTAGTCATTACAAATTTTTTTGAGCAGTGGCAGCTAAATCTTTAACGAGAGACTAGTAAGCGCAAATATAATCTACATTTTAGTCACATGATCAAGATGGATAGCAGCTTTATTTTTAATTTACAGTCCTAACCTTACCGTAACCCTGAACCCTAACTCCAACTACGTATTAAACCCTATGATGATGAAGGGATGAAATAATCGTTTTTGATTGATTTTGATAATTTTGACACGACTTCCATCAACTATTCCTGGAATGACAAAAATAGATGCGCAGATATTAAAAACATGGTAAAATTGTTGATTTTACAGTATATGCGCTTATTAGTATCTCGTAATTTTTAGTTTTTAGTGTAAACATGCAAGTCATATCAAATTATCACTCTATTCATCCATCTTATCTCTTATGAATTTTATATAAATGTTAGGGATAGCTTGGACATTAGAATTTTAAAACTTTTTTTTTTTAATAACAATGCACTCAAACTCAGTTAATGCATCTACCCTTATGCGATCAATGGATATCTGTATTTAAACTATTTTACCCCAAATTCTTAAACTTTGGTTAAAGCCACCCCTCTAATTGCTAAAAAATGATTGGATTAATTGAGTCAAATTTTTATGTTAAGTGCACCATTAATAAAGAAATCCAAACTTTAAAATTAATTTTTGTTTGAATTCCTAGAGTCTTGGACTATTATTTTTATTTTTGATGTACTATAGGCGTGTTCGTCAATAGCTAACTTTTTGAATTATTTAAACTCTTCAATACTTTTTCGTTCGTCATTAATCGCACAAAATTAACTAGACCGTTCATCATTAAAAAAATCTAGTTCATTTCGTTAGTTTCGTTTCAAACTTTCTAACCCTGCTCAAGAAGTGTGAGGTTCTGTTTTCATAATGGCCGACAAAAAAAAGTTATCATTGCTTCAACTTGGATTTATTAAAAGAGATTGGAATTGTTATGTAAAAACATAGTGATTACAATATCTTAGATTATTGGGGTAGCGATAATTTTTCATTTTAATCATCTGCAATCCTAATTATGAATTTTACATTCATTTTTTTTTTGGGGGGAAGGAAATACAACGATTTTAAATATCCCTGTAAGTAACGCTGCACAAGTCTTTACCTGAAAGGATTAATGCAGTAATTTGAAAATGCGTGTCTTTGTAAAATAGTCTTCGATACAAACATTTTTTTTTAATATATTATTTTATTAATAAGTTAGAATTTCATCTTCATTTGCATTGGAATTATTGTTACATAAAATCATACTAAACTATTTTATTATGATCGAGTCCTTTGCTACTCAGAAAGATCGTTCGCCTATAAAATTAAATGTTCACGTGACCAGGTTCACACCAAATAAATGAAGCGCACTGAAAAAATCTAATGACGAACATGCCTTATATATCATCTCTATAATCAAAGCTAGAAACAATTAAAAAAAAATAGCAAAAACTTTTATTAGGGCATATTATTCAGTACTTAATTATATTCATAGTATTTAATACTTTTTGTTTATTTATAATAAATGTTGCAGTTAATGTACCGTACTATTTTTAATTTAATGTCTTTTTATTTTTGTATTTATAAAATCCAATGTTAATATAGTTTACAGAGTCTGTTTGACCAATGTATTAAAATATATTTTTTATTTAATAGTTAGTTAATTAATAATTATTTGCTAATTAGAATGCATTTTAAATGTAATGTTGTATGACTTTTGCATATTTATGTATAAATATTAAATTTATTACATGGTTTTTAATGTGACTGTTAAACAATGTTAAAAATAAGTGATAATATATTTAAAGATTGTTATATTTCAACGATTAATTTGATTGTACTATTTTTAATTTGTCTTTATTTTTTCTATAAATATGTCCATTGTTAATATAATAGTGCACACATCACAGTCTTGCTCATTGTGGGGTGAATAAATATGAGTTTGTTTTAAGAGAGGAAAAAAATGTATAATCAATTTATTTAAGATATACAGTAAATAAGCATTAAGTAAAATGATTTGTGGGGTTCTTTAATTGGAAATTCATTTTTATAAATATTATATAATATCTAAATGCTAAATTTTCCAATTTCATTTATATCGGGATCAGGCATTCTTAAAACAGTTCTTCATAGACCTGGTTTCAATATATTTTTTTTTTTAAGGGGGGAGGTAGGGTTATATATTTATATATACAGTATATTATTTCTTCTTTTTTTTCAAGATAAACATATTTTAATGCTTGTCCGTGTTCAGGTTTAGAGACTGAAGGAATCTTCCGAAGATGCGCTAATGTACAAGCTGTCAAAGATGTTCAGGAAATTTTTAATCTTGGTAAGTGTATTAATTCTTTATTTGGAATTAGTATAATATTTTTTTTACTTTGTTTTATTTATTTTTCTATATTCATTGCATTACATTTATAATACTTATTGCTAAAAGTTTTCATCTCTCCCTAATAATATTTTTCAAAATTTTAATTTTTAGGTCAAACCGTTGATTTTAATGAGTTAGATGATGTTCATACTGCAGCTGTGATTCTAAAGACCTTTTTAAGAGAACTTTCAGAGCCTCTCATGACTTATGAACTTTATGAGCAAATTGTTAAACTGAACGGTACAGTATTTTAAATTAAACTGTAATTATCTGTTCAAAATGTCTTTTTTTAACCTTTTAAGGACTATTAAAGCTTTATTTTTAATGCATCTTGAAGATATATTATTGAATAATGAACAAAAACTTTGAACTTGATACCAACAGATTGAAATCTTAACTTAGAGACATAAATGGAACCCATTGGTGCTTACATTCTGTATAAATTACATAATTGAAGAGTGACAATAAAATATCAATTACTTTTTTTTTGTATTTCTCTTACTTAATATAATTAGCCTATTATAAATAAGATAATCATGATGATGTACATCATAGGTATTCTCCTTTTTCCAAGATATTTTTTTTTTGCAACCTATTCAAAGTATTCATAGAGAATAAATTTGGTGACCCTCTTCAGTTATGCTGTTTATAAGGAAGTCATATTTTATGTCCATATTTTGTACTTTAGAATTTTTCCCCAGCCATCTCATAGATGGTTTATACACAGTGTGCAATTTGTTATAAGTATATCTGTGACGTTCACATATGAAATAATTATCTGATTTATGCTCGCACAAAAGTTTTGCTTTTCCTTAACACTTAATTCTGTAGTTAAAACATTAGGAGTTTCACAATAAATTACTAGTCACATTACAATAACATTTATTTATTTTACTTCAACATATTTAAATTGCAGTTTGTGACAAGTACCACATAAAAATATCACAGAATATTTATATCAGCCTGTAATGTAAAGAGGAAGAAGCCAAAGCACTTAGAATTAAAAAACATATATGTACAGTAGATCACAAATAATAACAGTCAAAAGAAAATATGTCTTTTAAATTGACTCAATGTTAACAATAAACAAATATTACATTGTTTTTACAAATTCTGTTGGAATAAATTCCTTAAAGCAAGGAAGTCTATGTTAAAAAAGAACTGTCCTTGTGAAAGAATCAGTTGACAAAGAAGTTGCATTTGAACAGGAATATTAGATCTAGAATAAATAGTTTTATGAACTAGTATACAGTTTATTTATACTGTATATATACAGTATAATATATATACATGTACAGTATATATTATAAAGAATGATAATTAAAAAAATATATAGAACTGCAATAAAATAATTCTTCTTTTATTTTATATTGTAATATTATTTTCATAACGTTTGCCGGACATCAGCAAATGAAGAGTGAGCATGTCAGGCCCTCTATGATTGCTTGTGACAAACATTCTTTATTTCATAGTTCTTTACACAGTTGTGAAGAATGCAGTCAACCTGGCACTCAGATATCAGGTGATGGAATAACATTACTGTTGGCAGCCCTATTTAATATATAAGTCCAAATTGTGACCATTGAAGACAGCTGCACGATAAAGGCACAACAGAACTGGAACTACTATTACTGGAAATGTGTAACAGGTACAGGTAATCAGTAGGCTGGATGGCTGACAGCCAATAACAAAACGTTCTAACTAACAACTAAAGATGGATGAATATGATAAGGCTGGAACTGGCTGCAAACTGCTGGTTGCATACGGTAATAAATAATAACGAGAACAAACTAAAAAGTCCCAACTGGCTGAAGCCCGTGGTCAACACAGGAACAGTGACGGTCAAATCTTGATGGGAGAATAGTATATGCCGTTATCCAACTCCAGTAAACTAAAGGAACATAAATTCCTTAAGGTAAGATACATGAGTGGACAACTGCACATACCGCTGCCATCAAGTGAGACTTCTAAACAAAAGAATGCAACTATTTTATAACAAAATAAAAGCATGTATGCTAATTTGAACTAAATTAGCTATTGCAAGTTTTATTACAATTAATTTACACATCCAGAGAAGCGACTTGTTTTATGCAATGTTTCTAATCCTTTATTTTAAACTAAAAGCGGATATTCTCTGAATGCACAAATTAATGTTACAAATAAAATATACTAATNATAGTTTAATGTTGGACTTTAGAAAAGCCTATGACAATGTCTCTCATAATATCCTTATTCATAAACTTATCGATTTAGGTATCCCTTCTAATGCACTCAATTGGATTATTTCATTTTTCTTGGAAAGATGTCATATACTTACACAACAGTCTTCAACTAAGCTAGTAAGCTTTACTGCTGCTAATTGTTTTTCCTCAAGGAGCTGTCATGGGCACCTTTCTATTCACAGTTCTTATAAATGACTTTTCTTTAAGCATTGATGTGATTGACAATAGGTTAAAATTTGTGGATGCTGTTATGGAATCATGTCATGTGCCCAATAATAGTTCTCTCTCTCTCCGTTGGATATGAATGAGCAGGTGATGCAGCTGCAATTCTTCCCTTAAATCCCAATAAAACTTCAGTAATGATTCA
>PXIH01S0001015.1:10275-24647 GCA_003024985.2 Euperipatoides rowelli
CCCCCCCCCTCAGAAGCGTAGCTACCGCCGTATCAGGGGCCCCGAAAAAATTCGTAAAATGTTATCCACAATCTCACTCAAACTCTTAGAAGGGCCCCCCAACAAATTTTGATACACGGCCCGCCTAGGGCAAGCTACACCACTGCCCCCCCTCCCCATTAATTGTTTTTCTGCTGACGCCTTTGATTACCAGTTTTCCAAAAAGGTGTAAATCAAGAAATGCTTGAACTGTAAATATTATACATACAGTAAATAAACATAAATTATCAAAAATACAAATGAAATATTAGTAATTTCAGAGTTTAGATTTGGAAAATATGGTACGAGACTTTATTTCTAATATCAGGCAGAATATTGTTCTATAGTTTAGGTCCTAGATGATAGGACAGTGATTCCTAGGCAGTTCTGTGCATCTATTTCTGCTCTACCTTCAGATATTTTGCCTTTATTTTTGCACCAAATTTCGGATTTTTAAAAATAAATAATATGGATGATTTTTATTTTACAATTCCAGTCCGAACTTCTTACAAAATTTGAAATTTATTACTTGGAAATTTTGTGAAAACTTTGATTAATCTGAAATCAAAACACTGATAAATAATCTTAGTATTAAAAATTTTAATGTAACAATAATTTTTTTTGGTTAAAAAATGTAAAGTGATTTCTATAGAAATTATGATTTTTTTGTGTGTGTGTGCGAGAGAGAGAGAGGAACTTTAACAAATATTTTCCTTGTATATCATCTATGTCAGCAAGGATTTTAATCAAATATATTTTTAATTGTATTAAAAAATTTAATGTATTAAAGCTTTTTGATTTTGTGTTTAATATTTATAAAGATAACGTATTACAAAGACCATGTTTATTTTGTTTTTTTTTTTTTTTTTTTGCCAATTTAGAAGGCTAGAAAATTTTCAAATATTGTACTATTAATTTTTAATGATCTAAAAAAAATCAATACATTTTGATATGACATATTTTAATTCTTTTAATAAAAAATGGTGCAATAAAAAAATTTGCCAATATAAACATATAAGATTTTCAAAATACCGTAACTAAAAATTGTGTTTATTATTTTTGGATCTATTTTATATAAACATTATAATTTCTATTTGGTAAATTTTTTGTTAATTTTATCTAACAAGGCATAGCCTTATACTAATTGGTAAAATAAATAAATAAAATAAAATTTTAACAGGAAAATTAAATGCAATGTATTTTATTAAGCCTTTTGATAACAATAAAATGTTTTATTAAAATAAAATCCAAGCCATGGGGATTAGCTAAAAAAAATAGTAATTAAAAAAAAAAAGATTTTTAATGATTAGCTTGCAATAATAAACCTTAAACTTAATTGGAAGGCAAAATTTATTAAACAGATGGGGGGTAAAAAAGATCAGTCCATTACGCATGGCAGGTTTTTTTTTTTTTTTTCTTAAACGTAAAAAAAAAAAAAAAATAAACATAAAAAAATGTATATCAAATAATAATGCGCAACAATCTGCGCATATTAACGGAATAAAATACATGGGAGTATTAAAAAAACTAACAAGTCAAAGAAGTGCTTTATAAAAATTTAAAATTGTCCGACTTAACTAGATGAAAAGAAAAAATTTAAAATATTATGCTAAATGATTGCCTATATTTGCAACTGCTCTCTAGGTAGGTCGTTTTTTTTATCAATCATGCCGGTATTTTATCTTACATATTGGAAGTATGTCTACTTTCAGGCTTCTTCAGTGATATCTCCAGATTTACGTTATTTTCCTCCCTCTGTATACTTGCTAAATGGAATCATCCGAAGCTATAGTAATAATGTAGTAGGCTATAATTTTTATTGGACATACCGTATCTCGCTTTACAGAATTTTTTAGAGAGGAAAAAAAAAATAGCTAAAAAATATACACGGTATATAGTTTACTATATGCAATTAATGCACACAAATGAAATACAGAATAAATGAAAAATGTCCATCACTTCAGGCAGAAAAACTGATGCGAGTGGATCAAAGTTAAGAGCTTAACAAAACTAAGACTAAGCCCACACAATTTTCTTTAAGCAGATCAATAATTAAAGTCAGTGTAAAAGGACTTCTAGCATGCATACCTTTGTAAATTTTCAATTTCTACAATTGCTGGAATATGCTTTGAAATAAGATTTGAATTTATTTACTTTAAGGGTCATCAGAATAATTTATTAGATTACAATATTATTATGTATTATTAATTATTTATTTATTTTTAAATTAAAGTATTGACAGTAGCCTATTTACAGTATATTAGTGTGAAATTTAAACGTGTTTTATAGGAACAATATGATAAATCGGAGTTTGATCATTGATGGGACAAGATTATTCAAAGTACTTTAGCGCCCCCTTTCATATAAAAAATTATGTAAACACATTAATCATTTTTTGATTTCATGCAATGTCCGTATACAACTTTACCATTTTTTTGTTAATATATTTTTAATTAGTGGCTTACATATTACTTAATCATTTGATAAGGCCTTCATTTTAATTCTCAAACATTAAGGAGGTGATATACAGTAGGTTGAAGAGAGAGAGTAGTGGTGGGGGGGTTAGTAAGGGTGACAGGGATAAGAGGGAAATGTAAAAAAGATAAATTGCATAAACGTCTTTACTGTGGCCTACTATAATTCAAAATTGCAAACTTTATTAGCCCCGACAAAAGCGATTTTCATATCTTCCTTTTATCCGTTCATAAGTACCGATATTTGTTATAGCCTACTTTCAAATGATAAAATTTCATGTTTTATTTGTTACTTGCCTAAAATATTTTACACATTTATTGAAATTATTGTAATTACTGTAGGCCTATATCTTGAGTAAAATTGTCACAAATTTATTTGCCAACTTTAAAACTTTTTTTAATTTGGAAACAATGAAGTGATGTATTAATAACTATATTATTATTGTTATTATTACTATTAAATGTTTGTTAGCTTAATCAGACAAATTATTTAAGACTTACCCAAAAGGTAATTGCAATAAATATTCATTTTCAATTATCTTGTTATAATATATAAGAATAGTTCACAAATAAATTAGAAAAAAATGGTATAAATTATGTAGCCCACAAAAATTTGGAATGGGAGAGGATATATTTATTTTAGTAGGAATAAATTACTTGAATAACTTTCCTGAATTTCTGGTGTTAATATAAGAAATTTCAATATTCTAAGTAGGTGGAAAAAATTCAGGATACTTACTAAAAAAGGATTTAGCAAATTTAGTAGTAATAGCTAATCTTCTCTATTCCATAGTTTTCAAGTCTAGTACATTTAATGTTGATTTATAATCCTTAAAAGATTCTTTCAAAATGATTCTAGTCACTCTTTGAACCCTTTCAATAGATCTACATTGACCCCGTGTTATAGCACCCTGCCCTATGCTGCAATCGTATTCTAGGGTCTTATGAAAGATTTATATGCATACAAAATAACTTTAGAAGTAGCATTGTCTTTTAGCTTATAAATAATAAATATTTTTTCTTACTTTACACAACATATCATTATGGTTGCTCCACTTTAAGTCATCTTGAATAAGTACCGGTAGTCCCAAAATCCTATTGCAGTTATTTACCTCAATTCTAGAATCATTAACTCTGACATTTGGCTCTAATAATTTTATGAGAAAAATTATGCACCATAATTCTCGACTTGAACAGGATTAAGAACCATTCCCTTATCCCTAGAATCCCTCACAATAATATCTAAGTTATGTTGAATTAAATTTTGAAAGTTAAATTCAGATTCAGAGCAAACAACATTTAAATCCACAAATTTATACAGTGGAATTTACTGTGCAATCTTACTAAATAATTGCACTTAAGACTGATCCTTGTGGAATGNCATTTGAACAGGTATATATTTCATCAGATGTATTCAAGATTTGTTTCCTATTTGATAAAAAGCAAAATATCCAAGATATCAAACCAGAAGAGTGGGTCATTTGTAATAATTCATTAATAAATAGCTTTCATTATGATTAACGTAAAAAAGACCTTGATATAGTCTGTTATAATTGAAGCTACTCTATTATTTTGGTTTTCCAAAGTTAAGAATGTTATCAACGTCATTACCAAATATTGTATTGTGGATTTTTTTTTGGCATTTCTCCAAATTGTTTAACATCAATGAGATCTCTAACATCTTAGAGTAAATATGTTTTTTACTAAGTTTAGAAATATTTGAAGCAATCGATAAAGGTCTTGCATCACATGGACCTTTAATCTTTTTTGACTTCGCAATAGGAATTAAGATTTCTTATTTCTATAAATTGGGACAAATGCCTTATTTAATCAAGCCGTTAATCTATAACCCTAATTGAAATACGATCGTGTTTCGAAGCCAGTAATAGTGCCATCTAGGCTCGGCGAGGGAACTATTTTTAGAAACTTTAAGTGGTGTTTTCTCTTACATAAAAAAAAATGTTTGCTGCCGGTTAACAGGCTTAAACAAAAAAAAAGTTTGATGCCGGTGTAACGAGCTTAAATAAAAAAAATATTTGATGCCCGTGTAACGAGCTTAAACAAAAAAAATGTTTGATGCCCGTGTAACGAGCTTAAATAAAAAAAATGTTTGATGCCCGTCTAACGAGCTTAAACAAAAAAAATGTTTGATACCCGTGTAACGAGCTTAAACGTTAGTAATTTTAGTAATTGGTTTGCAAAGTTCAACTGTAAAGTTTTTTAAAATAAAAGAAGGAATTTTATCCGGCGTTAAATTACTCTTATTAGGCAATCTAAGTAATTCTCTATAGATCCATGAAATTACCATTTGTTTTATAGAAAGGCCAGGTAAATAAGCCAGCAACCTTTTAGTGTCTAACGGAGAGAACATATTAGCAATATTTTTAAAAGATTCACCAATATCTCTAATGGTGTCGTCTCGACTACAGCCATTGAAACAATTCGGACTCCTTGTATCTGACCTGTACACTTTTTTAAGCCTGATTAATAATCAACGGAACCAAATGCTATAGGGCCTATTACTTGTAATTTTCTCATATTCTTCTAATTTAGCATTATGCACAAGTTTATAATTATCAAGTACAGTTTATTCCCCTGCCCATAAATTATAATTAAAGTTAGCATTTTATATAGCCTTCATAGTTAATTCAATCTATTATTTTACTGATAAGTTTATCCATTAATCCTTCTATACCGATGCTTCTAATGGCTTGTAGGGAAATGTTTTGTTTCAAAAGGAATATTTAAGGAGCCTTGAAAAGCTAGGGCCATGGGCTAGAGTCTAGACTACAGTTCTAATAGTAAATGCCATATTATAACCTAGAATGTGCAATGTGCAGTTCTTTTATTGAGTAATTCAATATATTATACAATATTAGTGTATCCTGTGTGTGTTTTAAATGTATTTATTCAGTATAATTTAAATGAATGAATCGGTATGGTTATAAAAAAGGTAGTTTCTTAGATCCTTGAATTCAAATTATAAATTTATGACATCAGTGATATCACATGCCAATTTAACAATTAAAGTTAAAGGTACAGCCTAAACTTAATAAATTGGCATCTTTTCCTAGAAAAATTAATAAAACTTAGAGGACCAACAAATTGATCTTTCTATATCATTTTAGATTAAATAAGAAAACATTTTGTCCATTTCCTTATGTAGCAAAGGTACCAGTATTTATATCGCTGATAGGTCCACGAACATACACGTTGTTGAGAAATTTGCTGCAACCAGCAATTCCCAAAGATTCTACATATATGATGTAACACATTGGAAGCACACAATAAGCCAAAAAAAATAGTTGTGGCTGAGAGGTTTAAATTTAACAGGAGAAATCAGTTAAGCGGAGAATCTACAGTGGCGTACATTGTGGAACTTAAGCAGTTGGCAGCCACAAGCTCGTTTGGAAAATTTTTTGAGGAGGCCTTACGTGATTGACTGATATGCGGGTTGCTGGATGAAACATCGCAAAAGTGCCTACTGGCAAAGCCAGATTTAACGTTTAGTCAAGCTGCTGAATTAGCAATGATGTTTGAGACTGCCAGCAAAAATACATGTGACATGAAAGAGACCCAGGTAAACATATAAATGGTGACGAATGCAACAAATAGGAAAAAGTGAGTGGAGGAGAAATATGTTAAAAAATATTCTGATGTGACGGGTGATCATTTTGATAATCAAGTGCAAGACACAAGGATACTGTATGCAATAAGTGTAACAAACGCGGTCATATAGCAAGAGCATGCAAGAGTAACCAATTAAATAATTAAAAAATACTCCGCGAACATGATGAACCAGAGGAAGCCGAATCCAGTGAGGATGAGTATTACATATTTTCAATAAAAAATAGTGAAAATAAAATGGAGAATTACATCATATCAATAACAATTAACAACTTGGAAATAGAAATGATCTTGGATACGGCGGCTGATCTTTCCACTATTATTGGTGTAAGCAAATCATTCCATTGGTGAAGATAAAAGATAAGAGAAATTTACATGATTATACTGGTTCTATTGTGCACGTTATAGGAACTCTAGATGTAAATGTTTCATATAAAAATAAAAAGGAATTGGTGAGGTTGCATGTTGTTTCTGGAAACAAACCTTATTTGGTTAAGACCTAATTAAAAAATTTGGGATAAATATACATAAAAATGTAACGGAGTTGAAATAGAAACCAGAAAATAGTGCATGCATAAATGAGACAAAAAATCTTGTAAATAAAAAATATAAAAAAACTATATGAATGAGAAAAGAAGCCCATAAAATTTGATAAGGCAGCAGTAAAATAACCATAGAGAGGAGACCTAATATTTTTTAAATCTAGAACATTTGCATTAAAATAGGTTGAAAATGAAGTCATCTGAATGAAAAAAGCAAGAGTGTGGGAGGAGATTAAATATAATGATTGGGCTTCACCTCTGGTCATTGTACCAAAAGAAGATGGTTCTGTATGGCTATGTGGTCATTTTAAAGTAACTATAAATAAAATGCATACATGGATCAATACCCATTACCAACACAGAAATAACTTTTTGCAATGTTGAGTGGTGGAAAAGTTTTTACAAAAATTGACATAGCCAATGCATATCAACAGATAGAATTAGAATCAAGTGCCCAAGAAATTTTAACCATAAACACTCATCTAGGTTTATTTAGGCCTAAACGGTTATTATATGGCATATCTAGTGCGTCTGCAATATTTCAAAATGTAATGGATAAGATATTAGCAGGATTAAGAAATGTCATGGTAGGCTATATCAAGACTATATACTGTATATAGTGATTTTGGGCAAGGACAAATGTGAAGATGATGGATGTCTAGTGGCAGTAATGGCTAGATTATTGGAATGTGGGGTAAGTTACAATTGAATAAAAATAAGTGAAAAATAGCTAAAAAAGCATCAAATTTATGGGACATATCATTAATGAGAAGGAAATACACCCTACTGATAAAAAATAAGGGCAATAAACAATGCTAAAACGCCAAAAAATATGAAGGAACTCCAAATGTTTTTGGGACTATTTAATTATATTAAATTTATCAAAAATTCATCATTAAAACCCCTTCATGAACTATTAAAAAAGGATCACCAATGGGAATGGACTGATGAATGTGAGGAAACTTTTGAAAAATGCAAGAATCTGTTAACATCTCTCATAGTGTTTTAATCCATTATGACGAAACCAAACCATTACGTTTGGAGTGTGATGCTTCACCAGTGGGTGTTGGTGCTATAATATCACATATATTGGAAGATGGTATGAATAAACTTATAGCATACGCTTCTAGAGCATTGTCAAAGGCGGAAATAAATTATGCACAGTTAGAAAGAGAAGCCTTGGCAATAATTTTCGGTTTAAAAAAATATGAACAATACCTGTATGGTAGAAAATTTGTCATTGTAACATAACAAACCACACATCAATATTTAATCCTACTAGTACTACTTCGGTGTTAGCTGCGGCAAGGTTACAAAGATGGTTGTTGCTTGCTGCTCAGGATATGAAATCCAATATAGACAGGGGCAGAAACATGTGAATGTTGGTACATTGTCAAGGATGCCATTGGAGGAAAAGGAACCGGATGAAAAAAAATATATAAGATATCTTACATAAAAGACATGTACCAGTTTCTGCTGGCGACATTAGAAAAGAAACAGACAAAATATTGTGTGCTGCTATAAATTATGTCAGATATGGATGGAAGAGTGAAGATAATCCAGAAATTCAACCATTTTTTGTTAGAAGAGAAAAATTGTCGATCAATGAATGGTACCTTATGTAGGGATTTATGTAGGAATTATGTATTAAAATAATTGTTACATTATATACACCCGGGGGTCATTCGAATGAAAGCAGTTGCAAGATCATACTTATGGTTGCCTTGAATTGATAGAGAAATAGAACAAGTAGCAAGAGGATGTATGTTTTGCATACAACGAATGAACATGTCCCCGTCGACACCAATGCAATCTTGGATACAACCACAGGGCCCTTGGGAAAAGGTACATTTGGATGTTGCCCAAAAGGGTCAGAATTATTACTTGCTGGTTGTGGATGCTCATTCAAAATGATTGGAAGTGGAGAATGGAGAACATTACCACCAAAAATACAATTAGGAAACTGAGAGAGATGATTGCTCGATATGGATTGCCTAAAGAACTTGTGTCAGATAACTGTCCTCAGTTGGTATCTCAGGAATTTGAAGAAACGGTATCTCAGAAACGGGATTAGACATACTTTAATTCCAGCATATACTCCAAAGTGCAATGGTGCTGCTGAATGTTGTGTGCAACATTTTAAGAATTCTCTAGCAAAAATGGACAATGATGAAAGGATAACACAAATTTGGATCATAAAATTTCTTGTTTCCTATTTATGAAAAGATCGACGCCACATGGAACTTTGTATAGGAAGAACCTTGAGAACAGGATTGCCATTAATACATTATAACGTGGATGATAAAGTATGCATGAAACAAATGAAACAGAAAATGCAATATGACAAATCATGTGGTGGACATATAAATATTGAACTGGAAAATAGTATTATATAGGAATTATACAGCAAATCCAAATAAATGGAGCAATGGAATAGTGGTGGACAGAGAAGAGGTAAATACATGGAAAATAAACACAGGGATGGGCACAAAACTTATGCACATGGATCAGATAAGGATCAGACTTAACCTACAAGAGAAGGATATACAGGGGAAAGTAATGGATGGATGATCATGAGGAGACAGGAAAGTCTAGCATTTATGAAGAAATAAAAGAAACAAGTCAAGAATCACAAATTGACAATGCTAAGGGAAATGGGTTAGGAGAAACCATTGACGACAACATAAAAAAATGCCTATGATGAGAAGATCGGGAAGAGTAGTGAAGAAGGTGATAAAGTTAAATCTGTAAGAGTAAATTAAGGTGTGTCGTAAAAAAAAAAAAAGGGGGGGGGGGTGATGTTAGATATCCAGTAGTCATTCCTGGACCAAGGACTGGCATAGTAAGTTGTTTAATTTGGCCAAGCACATATAGCCAGTATGGCCGTCCAAGTTATATGTTTGTTAAGTTACTTGTTTGAGTTTCATTAAATGTCAATTAAACCTATTAGTGGATTGCTTAATATTATTATTTGTTTACAATATTTTTGTGGCTTACTAAGTTTAATAAATAGGTTGTTGTGCTTGATATCTCTTCCCATAGGAAATTGGGTAGTTTGTCTTGATTTAACATTGTTTGTGTGGCTTCTATTTGTGTGCGGTTGAATCTTTCTGCCTTTCCATTTTCTTCAGGTGTGTAGAGCAGAGATGTGAGATGTATTATCCCTTTTTTACTAAGATAGTTACTCAGGTTCTGATTTTTGTACTCCTCCTCCATCACTAACAAAATCTCTGGTCTTCTACCAAACTTGTTTATGCCTTTTTTTATAAAATCCCTTGTCATGTTGTAGGTCTGATCTTTCCTTTTGAGGAGATAGGTTGTTGAATATTTTGAGAAATCATCTGTGTTAGATAGAATGTACGAGTTGTGACCCCGGCTTGTGAGGAAAATGGGTCCACATAAGTCCGAGTGTAATACCTGAAATGGTTTCTGGGATCTTGTTTGCATCAGTTTGGCAAATTAGACATTTTGGCTATGGTGCATGAAGTACAAAGTCCAGTGGTTTTACACGGTTTCACTACTAGATCTTCTACCATATCTTCTTTCATCATTTGGTTTATGTCTCCATGGTTACGGTGTCCCAGTCGTGTGTGCCAAATATGTCCACAGACATGCGCTTTGTCGGGGGTGACTGTATGCTGATCAACATGGATGTACCGTTTGTTTATTAGATTCCGAGTTTCATTTGTAGTCCGTGTGTTTCCACTATTTCTGAAATGTATTTTATAGTTGTCATCATTATCAAGTCTCGCTATTGATAACAGGTCATCTATCAATGTCAAAGATACGTACAACATACCGGTGTTTCTGGTCTTCAGTATCTTTGAGATGAAGAATGCAATTTCGCCTTTTTTTGTGACCCGATGTTCTTCACCACTCACTGTAACTACTGTAAGGGGTGATGACTTATGTTGATTATGTTATATAGCTTGTTATGTCACTACACATGGTCTGCAGGTCCTATGTCTATAATCCAGATGTTTACTGGGGATCTTGTTTTTTATACTCTTGTGTTTAATGCTCGATAAGTTGATGTGTCCAGTGGCTGTTCTTGTTGTATGTGTATTGGTGTTGTTCTGTTGCTATTGTTGTCTGAGTACTCTACCAATCTGGACTGATCAGGTTTCTTCCATTGGGGTTTCTGGTGTATTCACTGTAAGCATTGTGGTTTTTTAGTAGGCGGCAGTCTTTACATATGTGTAGAAATTCTGGCAATAATAGCATTTGATGTGTTTTTAATTGCTGTTTTTTGTAGTCTCGAATTGGGTGAATAGTGCCCTGGTGTCATGTGCAGCCGTTGGGTTGCCTCTGTCTTTCTTTCAGAATTCCTCATGATTTTTTTCTCTGATATAATCTTTTGTTATTTCATTAGCATTGCATCCTCCTATGGTTGTAATCAGCACGTCATATTCATGAGGTAGACTTTCTAACAGAGCTGAGCATACTAGCTCATCCAACATTTTGAAGCTGGCATCTTCGAGTTTGGATGCCGCTTCTAATATTCCCGTGATATGGTTTATCATGTTCGTACCAGGCACATATCTGGTGGAAAATATTTTGCAATAAAGTAGGGGTCTTGAACCTAAACTATTGTGTGCATATATTTGTTGAAGTTTATGCCAAGCGCTCCATGCAGACTCTTCGTGCTTAATGTCGGACATAAATTTATCTTCTACTAATACTCCTATGGTGGAACGTGCTTGGCGATCTTGTTTCCGCCATGCTGAATCGGGGGATTCTGGTCCTTCTTCCCCTATCACATCCATGTGTCCTCTGTGTAGCCACAATTCTGTGGGCTGTCTCCAAACATGGTAATTGTCGTCACAAAGCTATTACTGTCTGCTGTCTTCCATGATGGTTGGCACTTTGTTACTTCTCCTATGGGCCCTTAGTATCCTGGGCCCATAACCTATTAGAGATTTGAAGGTGGAATTGAGTTGTAAGATGTCAATAAGCTATAAGGTCTAATGGTCCAATAGGAGTAGCCTATACACTAATATTAAAATTAATATGTGCAAAATGTAAGCAATGACTAATCAGATTTAGGATGGATTAATGAAAAAAAAACTTTAATGTTAATTAAACATGACATGAGAATGGTATTCTAGCACGGTGATGTATTATAATCAAATACACATGACATGAGGTTATTTCTTTACAACAGATTAGTTATAATGACGAATAATAATTATAATTCAATGATTGTAGAATTATAAACATAACTATAACAAATGATCAATGATCATGAATGATGTAGAAGTTAACTTTCTAAGGTCTAATATACATGTTTAACACAAATAATGATATGATAATGTAGTTTATGATGTTTAATCTTCACTCAGTAATATTGAAATGCTTCACTTAAAATACTATCACGATGCATTACAGTATGTTGTATTGTACAGAACGATGGGCTTATCGATATCCTTTGTGACTGCTATATTACTTTCGTACTATTCAGTAATTTCAGGGAGTATACTTTTTTTTAATTCTTTAAACTGATGTTAATCAGTGTCCATATATGACAAATTGCAATGTTATGTAGAAGTACTCTCTATCATGTCATGTAACTTCAATATTTATAATATATTCAAGATAGTTAAGACTATGCATTATTAATGTGGATATAATTTCTATCCAACTCTATCCTGTTAATNCGTAATTTTTTCCTTTGTCTAAGTTGTGAACATAACGTTTCAATCATGCATTCGTGTAATGCGATCTTCGTATTGTACAAAATCTATTTATGAATAGGAGATAACTATTGAATATTATTTCTAATTCCAGGTATACTAACTTTGATATCTAGGCCTATATATTCAGTGGTGGAACACTATTTGCATAATTCTCAGATCAGTTTGATCTTAAAATAAAACGATGCCCATACATGCCATGCATTATATAGAACTGTTTTCCTTTATTATTTTCTCTCTCAGTTCAGCGATAAGGAAATTTGTATGTTGAAAACTGGTACAATTGTTCCATAATTCTCTTTATCTCCAACGTTTGTATTTGGAGATTGGTGAAACTGATTTTCACCACAAAACATGTGTTTAGACTAACATGGCTGCTACACATAAAGAAATGCTAAATACGTCACACTTAATATGTGATTCATGGATATCATTACTGCAATTTGAGCATGTCGGAAGGGTATCCTTGTGGCTGCTCATTCTAATCATAGGTCATAGTATGATGTCCAAATAAAAATTATATCCACCATCTTGAATAATTATGATGGCCACATAAAAATTATATTCACCTTGAATCAATATGGTAACATATAAAAATTATATTTGCTATCGTAAATCAATAAGGTGGCTATATAAAAATTATATCCATCTTGAATCAATATGGTGGCCATATAAAAATTATATCCACCATCTTAAATCAATATGGTAGCCATATAAAAATTATATTCACCATCTTGAACGATGAATCAATATGGTGGCCATATAAAAGTTATATCCACCATCTTGAATCAATATGGTGGCTATAAAAAAAATTATATTCACCATCTTAAATCAATAATGTGGCCATATAAAAATTATGTTCACCCTCTTGAATCAATAAGATGGCCATATAAAAATAATATCCATCTTGAATCAATATGGTGACCATATAAAAATTATATCCACCATCTTGAATCAATATGGTTGCCATATAAAATTATATTCATCTTAAATCAATAAGGTGGCCATATAAAAATTATATCCATCTTGAATGGAATACAGTAACATATAAAAATTATATTTGCTATCGGAAATCAATAATGTGGCTATATAAAAATTAATATCCATCTTGAATCAATATGGTGGCCATATAAAAATTATATCCACCATCTTAAATCAATATGGTAGCCATATAAAAATTATATTCACCATCTTGAACGATGAATCGATATGGTGGCCATATAAAAATTGTATCCACCATCTTGAATCAATATGGTGGCCATAAAAAAATTATATTTACCATCTTAAATCAATAATGTGGCCATATAAAAATTATATTCACCATCTTGAATCAATAAGGTGGCCATATACAAATTATATCCATCTTGAATCAATCTGGTGACCATATAAAAATTATATCCACCATCTTGAATCAATATGGTTGCCATTAAAAATTATATTCATCTTAAATCAATAAGGTGGCCATATAAAAATTATATCCATCTTGAATCAATATGGTGGACATATAAAAATTATATCCACCATCTTAAATCAATATGGTGGCCATACTAAAATTATATCCACCATTTTGAATCAATACGATGTCCGTATAAATTTTTTTTCACTTTTTTGAATAAATTTGTTCATATAAAAATTATATCCACCATTTTTAATTAATATGATAGCCAGCTTGAAATAGTAAACAATCATATAATAATTGTATCCACAATCTTGAATCAATAATAGGTGTGTTCATCAATAGCTAACCTTTGAATTATTTAAACTATTTGATACTTTTCGTTAGTCATTAAGCTCACAAAATTAACTAGACCGTTCATCATTAAAAAATCTAGTTCATTTCGTTAGTTTCATTTCAAATTTTTTACCCTGCATGAGAAGTGGGTAACTTTGTGAGATTTGATTTTCATAATGGCCGACAAAAAAAAGTTATCACTTCAACTTGGATTTATTAAAGGGATTGAAATTGTTATGTAGAAACTGAATGATTACAATATCTTAGATGCTGGGGTAGCGATAAT
>PXIH01S0001017.1:21829-34014 GCA_003024985.2 Euperipatoides rowelli
CATACTATTAACTCTACCACCTAATTTAGTATCATCAGCAAATTTACTTATTTTACTTATAATATTAACATCCAGATCATCAATAAAAATTAGAGCATTTCACACGTAGTTGGAGTTAGGGTTCAGGGTAAGGGTAAGGTTAGGATTGTAATAAAATAGTTATTGCACCTCTTGATTACCCTAGGATTGGGCATAGTAGATTTCACAGCTAAATTCCACTTTACGGTTCCGCCAAGATGGCCACCATATACATAACATTGCTCTAGTTAAACATATTCTAAAATAGTTATTGCAACTCTTGATTATCCTAGGGTTAGGGCATAGTGGATTTCACACCTAGTTGGAGTTAGGGTTCATAGTAAGGGTTAAGGTTAGGACTGCAATAAAATTTTAAAACTGTCAAAAAAAATGGTTTATGTTATGTCTAGTATGATGGCTGAGGGAACTGTAACGTGGAATTGTCCCGATTTCACACGTAGTTGGAGTTAGGGTTCATGGTAAGAGTAAGATTAAGACTGTACTAAAATATTAAAACTGTCAAAAAAAAAAGATTTTGCTGCTTTTTGTTATGTCTAGTATGACGGCTGGGGGAACCAATGCTTACTAAATAAATAGTACAAAATATTTAAAATTTCAGAAATGATAAATTGCTTGTGATGTTTTTGGTCTATTGTTGCTTAATTATTGGAAATATTGTTTTGGTTTGATATTATGTTAAAATTTAATAAGATTTTCTTACCTGCCATGAAAAATATTCTCATTCAGATAAATCGTTAGTCAGGAACAAAGTTTATATTATTTATATTTAGTTGAGAAGTTTTTGTCTTTTCTAGTTATTTTGAAAATTTTATTCATCTGTGTTATCCAAACAGACAACTTAATGGCAGCTAATTGTGAAACAAGGTAAATTAATATCTCAGAGCAGATCCGCGGTAAAATTGATTTGAATATTCCTTACTAATTTTCAAAGGTAAAAATAAAATTATTGATATTTCATTTAGTGGTATAAATTATATGGCTTTTAAAAATATTTCCAGGTCTAAAAATTCAATTTCTATTTTCAAAGATTAAATCTAATAATTTAACCAATTGTTGTATTTCATTTTATTTTTTTTACTGGTTTATCTGCGTGCCAGCCATTCAAAACAAATGTAAATTAAAAATAACATTAAAAATTAAATCATGCTTTCTAATATTGAAACCGTCTGACCAATCAAAATTTCATTTTCCATTATTTACTTAATCAGAAAAATGATAAAACCAACTTCACAGTAATAGGCATGACTGTCTAAGTAAAGTTAAGATGGGGGTGAGGGTGCATAAAATAGAGCCTCTTAGCTGAAATAGCACCTTTTCTGTAGTTTCACCCTGATTAATGAACTCTTGATTATCAGAGGGTTGGAATATAATTGTAGGACATAGGGTTCAGGGAAAGGTTAGGACTGTAGAAATAAAATAAGGCTGCTCTCCACTTCAATGGTGAGAAATACATAAATGCTGGGGGTCACCCCCCCCCCCCACACACACACACACAAACACACATTTTTTCAAGACCCCATGACTGGAAATCCAGGCAAGGCCCGCTTTCATATTTTTAATAAGCTTTTATTTTTACATGGCCCGGTTCCTAAAGATTTGATAAGTTTTTTTTTTTTTTGGTTGTATGGACATTTTGTTTACCTTTGATGGACCTGCGGGCCC
The DNA here is from genome assembly GCA_003024985.2 of Euperipatoides rowelli. NCBI lineage: Eukaryota > Metazoa > Onychophora > Udeonychophora > Euonychophora > Peripatopsidae > Euperipatoides > Euperipatoides rowelli. The sequence goes on from PXIH01S0001017.1 coordinate 23,531, forward strand.
CTTGTTGAGGATGTAGGGCCCTTTGTGTATAAAAATTTGATAAGCTTTTTTTTAATGGACATTTTGTTGATATTTATTTAATCCATGGCCCCTTATCTAGGCATATGAGCTCCTTAATTAGGCTTAGGGTCCCCTCTTTCATCACCCCAGGTTATAACTATGTAGTTTCTTATAGAGTTTGTTCATACATGGGCCCTCACTTGAATTTGGGCCACAAGACTACCACTCCAACCAACACCCCCCCCCCCCTTGTGGGAGCCCTTCTGGGAGTTATATATAGATCATTGGCACAATTGCAAATATATTCACGATGCCAAACTATTGGAGATATTGAACACAGTTCTCAGTCAGATTCCGTTATCTGCCCACCAATATGGCCGACGGTAGTAAGTTGAAATTATCTAGATCAGCGCTCAGCAAAGGATTATTTCACCTCTAGATTATCCTAGAGTTCAGGGTTACGATAAGGTTAGGACTGTAAGAAAATATACTAAAATCGTCGAGAAAAAATAGTAATTCCACACGATACTACGTTTTAGTTGTCTGCGACTCCTAACGTTAATTTTGTTGGTGGGTAGATAACGGAATTTGACCCAGTTCTTTTTGTCATTTGTCATGTTACTTAAATAAAGCAAATTAACTGTCTGAAATACCAGGTTTCCTTGATTATTAGGATTGGCAACAACTATTGTGATAAATTGAAACATTATTATAACAATGTTAAAAAATATTGATTTTGTTCATTATTTATAAATTTAAATAATGTGTAAAATTTTAATTAGTTATTTTTTAAAAATATACTAATTTTCTAAAATTTTAATATCATAAATTAAAAATATATACAGTACATAAAATTGAATTTTGGATAATAATTTTTCTCAAATTACTTAAGTTTTGGGCATAATAATTAAAAAAATTGATTTTATAAAATCAGGGTGGAAACTAAAAAAGTTCCACTGATCCTGCTAGTGTATTTTGCAACAAATGGGCATGCCCAACTAAAAGGCGTTGCAGATTTTAAAAAAAAAAAATTAAAGCTATAACCTACACCCCAACCTGAGTCCTAAGTCCTATTACATAATAAATAACTATGCCCTACCCCTATGATAATCAATATAAAAACTATTTTATAATTTTGACATACCTTTGTCAGCCTAATCCGTTAACCTATCAAGTTTCAGGAAACATGCCCAGATGTTGGAAAATGCACTACAAAGATCAGAAAATAGATTCTAATGATGCATAATTCATTGTTCACCGAAACAGGTGGTTTTCACCGCCAGGGTCAGCAAATAGGCTCTGATGATGCATAATTCATATTTCTACTCACCTACTAACTCCCCAATACCTACCTTATTACCAACCTTTTACATTTTCTTAACTATCTACCTACTTATCGATCATACCTACTATCTACTTATTTACATTTTGTTTAACTAGTTATATTATTTCCTTAATAGGCCTACTAATATTTTTCTTTCCTTTTGCGACTAAATTTTGTTGTGTCATTACCTGCCTTCATTCTTAACCCCCACTACATTTCCTATTTTATCCCCCCCCCCAGCCTCCCTTCATTCCAATTTTTTATTTTTTAATATGGTTATTATTGTATTTTATTTCCTTTGTCTTTATTATTGCTGTGTTCAAGTTGTTACCCACTCACCTGCCTACCTATCGATCTTCCTAGTTATCTACCCACCTTCTCAACTACCCACTTATTTGTCTACTCCCATATATTTGTATTTTTTCTTTGTATAATGAATTTCGATATTTTCCTTTTTTTTTTTTCTTGATATTTTAATACTATCATGGAATTTTGACCTGACCCATCTAAATATTAATTTTATAATTTTAAAAATTTGTATATTTATATAAACTAGGCCTCCAGTGTTGGTCGAAATTCGACCAATAAGAAAGTTTCCTTTGTAAAAAGCCGCCACAACGCTAAACAATGGATGTTTTATTTATATATAAATTTTAGCTCATTGCACTCCCTCTCATAAACTTTAACTCTGCCAAATCTCACACTCCTCTGGGCGCCCAATATGCTTGAAAAGGGATCCAAAGTTTTCCCTTCACGTATTAATATATAGATATCCTTACCTCAAACTCTAAATAGTCATTTTAATCTTATTTAGACAACCTATTGCCTAATTTATCCCCACCTCATTCCATTTTTCCACTTTTGTATGATGCATTATTATTCATTTTTTTTATTGAAGATGAAAGAAGCAATTTAACAACACTCTCTTTTGTACAAAATATATTTGTTTTGATAAAACTTTCTGCCATAGACCACTTTAATCGAGATTACATAATCTTTTACAATGAGTATTGATCCTGGAATATATATACTACAATAAAAAACAAATGAATTACAAAAATGAGAATGAAAAACATCTGGCTGTCTAAGTGTTTCTTTCATCTCCTATGTTCTCAGACAGACACTATTGCCAGATATCTTCAGACTTTATTGTTCAGCAAATTGTTTGTCATTCTTCTAATTATTGTTATTCATTTGTTTTTATTTTTTTTATTTTAGTATATATGCAATGATCAATACGGATTGCGAAAGATTATAATTAAGTAATCTCAATTACAGTTGTCTATGCCAGAAAGTTTTATCAATATAAAAATCTTTTATGCAAAAAAAGCGTTCTGTCGAAGTGTTTCTTTCATCTTCAATCTTCTCAGAAAGACACTAGTGCTAGTTAACTTTATTTTTTTTCTTATTCTTTAATATTATAGATTGAAATTCTAATACTCAGGTACATACCCAACTATCTACTATAATTATACAAATTCGAAAAGTTTATATTAGTCTATACATTAATTTAACCATCATTCTAAAGGATATTATTTTTTTTTTTTTAAAGGGAATTGCACCTTTCAAATAAACTTTAATTTAATTTAAAATTCATTATCACAAAAAAATACACATAATAAAAATAAAGTTAAAAGTAGAACATTTCTGAGGCACGCAACAAACATCTACAAATCAAATTAGGATGGTATTCATTTGAAAGGAACCGACCCTCTAACCCACAAAGTTAAGAAAAATGGATTTAAAGTTGTGGTTCCTTTAGCAGAAAGCAAACTTATGATTTTATTTGAAGCTGAAAACCATTAAAGTTGGTCCTTTTTTCTGAAATAAGGATGCATCATGTGATTTTCAACTATTTTTTAATAATTAAATTTTAGGTATTTCTAGATATTCTTGAGTTGGTTCTATTTGACAGACAGTGTAAAATGATATGCTACTTCTACTATGCAATTTATCTCAAAATTTATAAATTTGTGGATTGGTTCCTTTCTACTGAATTAAAAATTTACCACTCCAAAAACAAAATTAATCAAAGCACTACAATATCAAAACAAAAAACGGACAAGCAACCAATGACAATTCAAATTTGAAAATCATTGACAAACTCATCAACCTGTGACTTGGCCCACTTCCGTAAAAAAAAATTTAAAGTGTAAATTAATTGAACCCTTTTTATATAACTTTTTAATTTCTAATAGCAGGTAAAGTCTAGCACCTATTTTCACATTATGAAATATCAACAAGTTCCTCACCTTCCATATAATAAAAGTAAAATAAATAATTAACCAACCTATATCTATATTGTAACACAACGAAATATAAAGTTAAAATATTGGAATTGGTCAGATTGTAGCTTGCATAATGAAGCAAAATCCTCCTTAAATAAAAAAAAAGATGATTCATATCATCCAAATTCTGACAAAAACAACATTTGGTTTCCATAGTTGTGTTATACTTATTGACTAAAATCACAGACGTAAAATTATCCTCAGGTAACAATTTATATGCATAGTCATATAAATTAGGAGCGAGTAGCAACACAGAGAAGTATCTATGCACATGTCTCCAAAGTGACAGAGTAGGATATGGTGCACCTCCTTCTAGCAGCTTGGAATGATACAACTGATAAGAAAATTTGGTATCATTAATGACATTATCTCTGACCTCATTATAAGCATAATTCAAGGGAAACAAAACAGATTGCCTATGAACTGGAGGAGGGGTATTGGTTGGCTGGACTTCTGATAATTCTACAATATAAAAGGAAAATGCAAGATACGATATCAAGGCATTGGCTCTAATAGTTTCCATAATAATAATACTAATGTCATTGAGACCCTTTCCCCCATCCAATCTGGTTCTCCACAGGAATTTATTACAAATAGTATATACGTTTTTAATAAACCCCTTTGTAAAACACACATGAGGAACATAATAATTGAATTTAGGAATTAAAAAAGTATTAATGATTGTGATTCTGGTTTTTAACGATAAATATTTATTTTCTACCTTAATAGCCAACAATTCCAACTTTCAAGTAGCATTATCTGAACTTTCCATCGCATTACTCTTCCTTCAAATGGAAAAGGTAAACCTTAGATCTTAACCAGGCATGAGTGTTTTTGTATTGAACAGAGATCCAGTTTCTTTAGAAAATTGACTAATCAAGGAGAAAATATAAGGTAAACATTTTTATCATCCAATATTATGGTAATATCATCCACATAAGCGAATGTCGTTACGTCCATACCCATAAAGTCTAACTTCACACCTAATCTGGTGGCATTTAAATCATTAATCAGATTCTCAATATAAATTGCAAAGCTAGTGCTCAACAGGGAACCATGAGTAATACCCTTCTTCAAAACTATGGCATCACATAAAGCACCTTATGTTTAAGAAATATTATTTTATTAGAGAAATAACTAATTAAACCTCTACCTATATTTGAATGTCCAAATAGCCTGATAATTTGGTTAGCTAAATAGGTATGGTTAACATTATCAAATGCTTTGGAAACATCTAAGTAAACTATTGCAGCATTTTTTTAACTTCTGTGACCTGGTATGACCAATAGCTTGTTGTAACAGAAGTAGTGATATATGAATGTTTCGACCCTTTAAGAAAAATTGATAGGGAGACAAAATTTTAGACAAGATCAAGGCAATTTTATTAAGAATTTTGGAAAAAAGTTTAGATTCAAAATCCTGAATATTAATTGGCCTGTAAGTTACTTATTAGATTTACATCAATATTCCTCTTAGAAAAAAAAAACTATGTAAGGTAAAATGAGCGGCTCATAAAAATGAGGATTACATATTAAATCAGAAAAAATGCTTAGCGATTTGGAATAAAAATATGTGCCAAAGACTGAAACAAGTGAAAAGAAATCATATCAGGTCCCGGTGCGCTATAACAGATTTAACGACATCACTGATCAACCCTTCACCAACATTAAAATTGAAATCTTGTTCATTAGCATCAATTAAAAATCAAAATTTTTAGCATCAAACACACTCAAGTGTTCACTACCATCAAAAATTGAAAAAATATGATCCAGTTGCTTTTGTATAAGCTGTGCCACTTTAAAATAGTTATCACCTTCTTTAATAAATTCAAAAGAAACTGATGTGTGTTTATTAATAACCTTTAAAGATGCTAAATACTTCAATTCGCTTGGTGAAGCAATGAGATTTCTTCTAAACAAAATAGTATTAACTCTATCTCTTTGCTGTAAAACATCCAGCAATTCATTCTTACACTTAAGATAGAAAGGTATTCTTAACCTTATCTATATTAGCCATGATATCAATATAGGATTGTCTATCAAAAATAGAAGCATTAAGTTTTCTCTTGTAAGCAAACAATGCATCAATAGTAATCAAAGTAACATTGGCCTTAACCAAGTACCAATTAATCAACTGATAATTATCTAAAAACAGGTATCTATCGGCAGCTATGTAAATCGATGATCATCATTAATTGCAAAATTAAAAGATGGATGTAAAAATGGAAGTGTTTGATCTTTGACATATACATTTACTTGTTGATCATTTACAGAAAAAAAATCTAACACCAACTCTCCATGGTCAGAAAAGGCAATAGGCCTGACTGCATAATCATGTAATTTAAAATTCTTAATTTTATAAAAAAAAAAAACATAGTCAAGCCTATTGGACATAAAGGAATAATGAGTAGGAATGTGCTACAGATCCTTCACTACAGCAGCATCCCTCAAACCACTCACAGCAATAAACATGATAATTCAGATAATTTTGATAAATAAGTCAAATTAAGATCAGCCACAAAAATTAATTGTGCATTATCATTCTGAATGAAAGAGATTAATTCCTTGCAAACTTACTTGTTAATAACAACACTATTTGATGCATAGTAATTAACCAAAACTACTTAGGCACCTTGAAAAAAGCATTCAATTATAATAAATTTATAATTAGCTTTGATTGCTCTAATATCATGTATTCCCAAGGCCTTATCAATCATTATACAGGTACCTCTCTTGGAGGTTATAGCCCTGCCTTGAAACACATAATAAAGCCTCTCAAACATTTCTAGACCATATTTAGGTTGCTGCTTTAACTGTGTTTCTTGACAATTTAAGATACCAATTTATTTTTTAAGTAAAAAAAATATTAAGCCTAAAATTAGTAAGCCTCTGAATATTGATAGAATCCACATTAAAAGAAGAAATATTAGCTGCCATCATAACCCAGGTAAGAGTAAAACCTATAAGTAACCTTAAACTCTATATTATACAATTGAAAAACTAACATAAAATACTCTAGTGGATTCAAGCTAAAGTAAACAAAGTAACACTATTATTAACAAATGTAAATATCAGAAATGAAATAATCATGAGAACAAACTTTATCATAATTGACACAATTGACATAACACCTATAACAATTATTATGATGGCACTAAAACCACCAATACAAATCTTATCACCTACATACACAATGTATACCCAAAAAAGCAAAGGCATAGAACACAAGTAATTAAAAGAAAGAAAAATAAAGCAGTAAGTTACTCGGTTGTTCATATACCTTAAAGTATTGAATCTTAAAACATATAATTGCTTTGCTAATGGCACAAAAAGATAAATAAAGCTTAAAAATACAATACCTATCCGTAAATAAAGACAGTCACAATGATTACCTGATAACAGATATATCCCAGCCAACCAAATTTGTTGATAATCACCAATTCTGAAAGAACATTGTACTACTGTACCAAGAAAACAGGACAATTCTTGCAGAACCAGACAGAGTCTAGAACACTGGCAAATTGAATTACTCAAATCCAAAGCACAACCAATACAGAAATAGACTATAAAGGCACCAACAAAAAACAAAAGATGAATCAGCATCAGTAATTTCAGCTCTTTATTATTTACTTCCATTATTAGGTGACTTACAGGAGACAGCATTCATCAAATGGCCACCTAAATTATTAAGCTGCTTGGATGTAAGCCTCAAAACCACCGCAATATTTTAATCAACTTTCAATCACTTAAAATGATCAATACTAAAATCTACCTCCTTGATAGACGATTCCTGTACCTCAAAGCCAGTATCCTTAACACCAGGAAGAGGACCAATAATTGTAGAATACATATTATTCTTAGGCAAGTCCATATCTGATTTATCTACTATGGGAATAGGTGAAATAGACAGCCAAAAGTATAGGTGATTTAACCTCCCTTAATAATACAGTTTATAAGTAAACTTACAACCATGATCCTTAAGAACATGATCCCAGCATCTGCCACACCATTTATAGGGACACATAGCTACTGTCTTTTTTTCATCAAAACAGAGTTGCTCCTCAAACGTGTCTGCAACTACCCTCTTAAATCATTTATTGGTTCAATAGCATGGGGCAAGACATCAATATTAGTCTGTTCATTCATTGTGAAAGTAATATGCACAGGGGTCGTAATATTTTACTGTCACTAATTTTAATGCACGAAGGAATCTCAGCAATCTCATTAATGACTACTTTGCTGGCATCTAAAGCACTGTCAAGTCAATGATATTTAGTGACGGGAGCGAGGCAGCATACACAACATAAGGATCAGCTAACATCGTAAACTCTTTGCAGAAAATTTCCAAGGCCTGGTATGGTATGTTTCAAATTCTATAAAATTATAGAAGGAATTTACCAATTTGCTGAATTCAGCAAGTCATTCAGTAAGATTCAAACTATCCAGAATATAAATTAAAACACTGAATTGAAATGCTTGAGGTGTGTAATTCTCATCAACCTCAACAATCAACTGTTGAGGTAGTGTTCACTAACAAAGTATATCTCTGAAAGTTGGAAATAACGTTCTCCTTAAAGTTAATGTGAGGAACTTGGGATAATGAACTAGCCATAGTAACAGCACAACAAAAATAATAATTCCATATAGTTTAACAAACCAACAGCATACCAATTTTTTTAACATTATCCAAAAGTGGGCATATAGCACCGCTAAGACCTTTTCTCTCTAAGCTACGAAGACTCAGCAACATTAAAAGTATACTCTTATCTACTGACGAATAAATAATTCTATAAAACAAGCCATTAAGCACAAATGAAAATGTAGTCAAATAAAACCATAGTACATATACTACCAATATTAGAATATCATTTTCAGCGCAATTCCCAGATACATGATAAGTTACACCAAGGCTCATGGGAAAAATCCAAAATGTTTATTATTATATGTCTTTATTTTATTTTACATGTATTATTTAAGTTTATATCTTGTCAACACAATCGTAGCATCCATATCCATTATTAGGACATTATTGCCAGTCATTAGAAAAGCAATTACTGCTCTATTGAATGAGGATATCATTTCAAGCTCAACCAGAGAGCACGTAAGGTATTCCAAAATTTGGTATAGCATCTGTATCTCAGACCTACCAATGGTATATAGTCCAAAAACATCCAATCAGAGGTTGACTTGCATTCTATCTGCAAGATGACCTCGGATTGGCTGTTAGTAATTAATTTATTTATTTATACTTTAATATTTAATTTGGAGTTAGTGTTAAATTGTTAAAGTCAAATAATTAAATATTTAATCATTCACATTTTTTACTTTAAATGTTCATAAAATTACTCGAAATGTAGAATATATTAGGTGTCTAAGTTTGGGCCTCAACCATTATTTTTGAAATTTTTTAAAACTGTTAACTAGTACAACCCACTTTTCTCACTTAACTGGTACAAGGGATCTCTCAGACTCATATTACTTTTTGGCAATAACTTAAACTTATAAATTTTGAAAAAAATTATACCTTCAAAAATATTACAGCTCTATCTAACCCGACAAAGTTTCAGACTTTCTCAATATATTTGGCACATTACAAACATATAGGAGCTGTACACTAAAAGGAAGGGTGCATTGTTTTACTCAGACTGTAAGCATATATGTACCTGTGGGCAACCTATTTATAATTAAAAATTATTGGTTAAATAAAAAGCTATTAATTTTCAAAATTAATATCAATAACTTCCTTAGGAGTCCTGTTTTCAAATACATATTGTTATCTATCTATAATAAATAGGAAGTTTGGTCATGATGTCTGTCATGCTGTTCCACCATCTTCGGTGAGCCGATGATGCCCAAAGATGTTTTCGCTCTAGTTTCTGTCTATAGATGTCACTGTATCAGTCTAGAATCATATTTAATCTTCTAACTATAATAAAGAGAAAGTTTGGTCATGATGTCTGTCATGCTGTTCGGCCATCTTCGGTGAGCCGATGATGCCCAAAGATGTTTTCACGCTATATTTGTCATTTTTGACAGGCTTTAGTGTATAGCAAGCTAAGAAGGAAGAAATTAATGTCCGTCATTTTTGATGGGCTTTTANAGCAGACAGCTAAAAACACCTATTTTTTTAATAAAAAAAAGGGGAGCTTTGCCCATAACCCCCCACCAGGGCTCTGCCCCTGTACCCCACTGGGGAAAACCCCAAACCCCCCTTCTCCATCATCAAAACTGAATGGCCCACCAATCTATGGATTTCTGCTGATATGGCCCTCACAAAATTTGAGTTTGACAAGCTAAGAAAGAAGAAATTAAAGTCTGTCATTTTTTATGGACTTTTAAACTAGTTTTCTAATAAAACTATTAAAAAGTGAAGATGACATCAGACGACATACATACATGCAAGCTCCACCAAGAAAGGAAGACTAAACAAAAGGAGGTTAAGTCAGTTTTTACTTAATGATGTTTAAGATGCTGAAACCCAAGCAAAAATGTTATAACATAGGGACAAATGAAAATGAAAAATAAGCTGCCTATAAGCGAGTATTTTCAGCATAGGATTAGAATAATATTTAATAAAAAAAATTAACATAACTATTACAAGAGGGTCTATGAGACTGAAAATGTTAATTACAATACTGATTTGAATGTGGGTGAATGAATGGCACAACAAATTGTGTTTAAGGGTGTTAGTTAACGTAACCAATTGGCCTGAGGTCTCACTGACACGATTGTATCAATTAAGAGTTAAAATTTTCTACATGAAAATAAAATACCAGACTTGATACCAAATTAACTAACATGTATGAACTTTAAATTTGGGTCTTTTGGGCTCCCATTTGACTATTTCAGAAGAACATTCAGAAACTATTTTTT
>PXIH01S0001017.1:36878-51388 GCA_003024985.2 Euperipatoides rowelli
TTCGTGTTGAAGACATATGCTGGGAAAGTATGTCCCTACATCATGGTCCAGTCAGTAGCATTGCTGACTGGCTCCATAGATGTTGCTGTATCGATCATTTTTGACAGGCTTTTAAACTAGTACTATTATAAATTATTTTTGTCATCTTAAAAAGCGTTATTGTGGTTGAACTTTTCATTTAATTCACAACTCCTTCTTGAGTATTTTGGGGCTTAAACATGGAACTGGTTATCCCTGAGGGTTTTTTTTTTTTTTAAAAATATACCTTTCATTTACAATTTAATACAGTGAACATGACAAAGCCACTGTTCTAACCTAATTATAAAACTCATATAACAATTTCAAGGTTCTATACAAATATTTTGAGGTGAAAAAGACAATTCTTTCTCATCTATGTTTGGACAAATTCCAGGGGATAAGGTCTCACTGGATTTGAACCAACAACCTTAGAGTTACTGGTTTAGTCCAGCCTCAGCCTTCTCGAATAGAGCAGCCCCACTGGGGCATCTCTGTGACTTCAAACATAGCTTATGCAATAAGATTATAGTTGAAGTGCCTATAGGACATAGTCAAAAACACTCCGAGAAGAATGGATTCAATGATCATAAGAAACATCATACCACTGTATTATAATTTATGACAAAGATTTATATTATTACACACATTAATCTTATGCAGCAATGTTTCTTTATCTTAGTACATAAAGTTTATTTATTTTTTTCATTTAACCTGGTGTGTGGCAGGGTTGGTCACAGGCAGGTCCCCGCCTCACCCCTAATTGAGGGTCCTAGGATGGAAATTCAGGTTGGCATGATTCCACTTCCAAATTTTTAATAAACTTTTTTTGGGTGGGGGGGGGGGGCTTTTAATCCATGGTCACCCTGGCCAAGGCTCTGGGACTATAGTCACAACAAAACCCCTCTTTAGGGGGGGGGAGGAACTGGTGACAGATCAAAAAGGTAGTTGTCTGGCTCGGTAGCACATGCTTACCCAGTTTTTTATAATAATACAAAAATAAACTAATGTATTATGTTAAAGGTATACAATCAATATCTAAAAATGTTTTCTTGTTTTAATTAGAAACCATAATTTGCGTAAATAGGTTGAGATATAAATATTAAACGTTATTTTTCTCATTAGCATTACGCTGTAAATATCAGAGGATCATACAGTAAAACTTTTAATAAGAAAAAAGTATTTAATTTATATAAATACTAGCATAACTTTAAATGATTACAGCTATTAATTTGCAAAGTATCTTATTGTATTGTTCCAAACTCTAAAATAAGAGTTCTAATTTTAAAGCATTCAATAGTAAGATTTTTTGGAGATTAATTTTGAAGTCATATTCTAGATCAAACTCTCATAAATCTTGAAGAATACAAGTTAAAATCTCTAATAGAAACATCACTATTAGCCTACTACACTATACTTCCCTTAAGAGTTGCTAATATGTAGGATTCTGCAGTTTCCCAGTTATTGAATTTGTTCAATGGTATCCGTTGATTGAAGCTGGTTCAAAGGATGATTCCAGATTTTGCGGAACAAGTATTAATATAAACTAGGCCTCCAGTGTTGGTAGAAATTTGACCAATAAGAAATTCCATTGTAAAAAGCCGCCACTCCTTTGTAAAAAGCCCCCACAATGCTAAACAATGAATGTTTTAAATTTTATCTATAAATTTTATCTATTGTACTCCCTCTCCATATAAACTTTAACTCTGCCAAATCTCACACTCCTCCGTGCACCCAATTTGCTTAAAAAGGGATCCAAAGTTTTCCCCTCATAACCTAAATTTAAATCATTACAACTACTAATTTCCAACGTAGTTTATCTGAATGTTCCAAACTCTACAATCAGAATTATAATTCTAAAATGTCTAAAATGAGACTCGGGTGATATAAGTTTGAATCTCTAAGTGAAATGTCACTATACTTCAAAAGTATTATACAATAATCTGACCATTGAATCGCTCTATCCTTTCCGAATTATTGTATTAGGCTAGGAAAGTAATATACCCCCTCTCAATATGCAAATTCTGAAATCCATTTGCTATATAAGTACCATATATTCAATGACCAATGAAAGTTATAAAAATCTCATATTAAACACTATTCATGAAAAAAAAAATGGTCTAAATCATAGTATTTTCCATGGCTTATATAATGGATTGTCATATGGTGGGTTTTTTTTTCTTTATCTTTGTGAGAACAAAAATTTCACAGAGGATGATAATGTTAATTGATAGTTTGCTCATACTTTATGGTAATAAAAACTTACATGTAATAAATGTAATCATTGAATGAGTGAAAGAAAAGATCATGTCTACAATAGATTTAAACACGATGACGATGCATAAATCATAATTGAATAAAAGCAATGATATTGATTAGGACTTTTAGGACTGTGTGCAGATCGTTTTTATTCAAAGATATTGCAGATAATAGAATAATCCAATATCATTGGACAAAAAAAAACATGAAAATTTCATTTATTTTAATCCAATGATATTGCAGGGTTGTATTTTCTCCAGTACTCTGTGTATAAATAGGATTTGTCACACATTAATTATCATTTTTTAACAAGATTCTTCTTTAAAAGAATGATATTATTATATGTTTAGTAATTCTCTTAATACATGGGTGTCTGAGATAATTTTTATGCTAAGGATTTAACGTAACTAATGAACAAAAAGTTGTATTCAAAAAACGCTGGCTGCAATTTGTTTATCAACTCAAAACATTAAGGTTTGGTGCAAATGTGTGGTAAACCATATCCTTAACATAACCCCACAAAAAAAATCAAGTGAGGTTTATGTCAAGCTCCACAGTGTTTGATGACGTTAATGATGACCTTGACATTTAACCTACAGTAAATTCCCAGTCTCTTAAACTTCTTCATCCGTGCATGGTTTGTAGGTAGACTTGGTGGGTCTTTCCCATATGCTGTTTGATATTTGCATTGGACAGTTATTGGAGATTCCATTTCAGCCAATCACAGCACAGATTATGCTTTTTCTTGTATGGACGCCATTTGCATTAAAAATGCTATGTGGTGCCATCTATTGAATAACAAAAAAAACTTGTTGAGTTGATAAACAATAAAGGTAATGCTCGAACACCCTACATTTTAAACTGAAATCCCACAGAACAATTAGATGTGATGTTTAAATCATGGTGACTATGTCACAACTCAATACAGGCATAGTGATTAAGATCACATCACCTCAAAAGAAATACATTTATGTTTCCATTTCTTATATACCTTTCCACAAATATGGATTTATAATATTTAATAAAAACATCTTAGGTTATTATTCTAAGTTAAGATTATGTAATAGCAGTGCTTTTTTTTTCTAAGAAAAAAGGTAGAGGTATAGATAGTCCTTTATTATTCTATTGCTCAAAAAAATATGTACATGTACTGAGTATCGTTGATTACCATCAGAAAAAAAGCACTGTGTAATAGTAACAAAATTAAACCTACTACAGACATAAAAGTGTTTATATAACTGAAAATTTATTTTATAAGGAGGTAAATATGATGAAAAGTTATAAGAAAAGAAAAAGATTTAACATTTTTAAAAGTTATTTGTTTTATTTTAATTTTATGGAATAAAAAAAATTTTGAACAAAATATTAAAAAGTTACTGAATGCAACCCTTTCAATCACAAAACATGTTTATAAAATGATTAATAAAAATCTATATAGAGAGTGTGTTACTGAGATACTCACTGGGCATGAGCTTTTACTCTATATATTTCATTTATTCTCGCTCACTTTCTCCTTTTCACTCTTGGTCTCATGGTCTCACCCACCCATTTATTCCCACTCTCTCCCTCTTTCTGTTCTCTTTTTCTCTCTTTCTCTCTTTATTTTTTCTTTCATTCTCCCTTTCTCTTCTTTCACTCTCTATCTCTCTATCTCTCTCTTTCTGTCTCCCTCAATTTCTCTCTCACTTTGTCTCACTCTTTATCTCCCTCTTTCTCTTCTCTCTTTTTCTTTAACTTTATTTTTCTCTCCCTTGCTCTATCTTTCACTCTTTCTCTCTATATATTTCTTTCTGTCCCTCTCTTTTTGTCTCTCATTCTTTCTGTCTTATATTTTTCTCTTCTCACTTTGCTTCACACATTCCCTCTTTCTCTTCTCTCTTTCTCTATCTTCCACTCTCTCTATCTTTCTTTCCCTCTATTTTTCTTTCTCTCTGTCTCCTTTTTCCTTCTCACTTTGTCTCACACTTTTTCTCTCTCCTCCCTCCCATTCCCTCTCACCTCTCTTTTTATTTGTTTCCCTCTCTCTCTCTCTCCCTCTCTCCCTCTCTTTCCCTGTTTTTTAATAAAGTGCTACTTGATTTCACTATTTTGTTTAAATTTTAGCTAAAGTATATTATAAGCTTCAATAGTTTGAAATACAGTATATTAATATCATATGATTACTTAGGCTAGTCAACAAATGTAAACTAAAAATACTTGAATTAATAAGCATGGTCTAAGTGGATATACAACTAAAATATTTGAATATAATTCAGCACATAACTATATATCAATAGAATTACGTTAAATATTTTTTGACAGCTGTCAATCAGGAAGAAAATGAATTAAAAAAAAATGCAGTGAAACTAAAACATCTTTAAATCAAAGTTAATAAAAGCATAATACTACATTTCAAGTTTAATATTTTAGGCTAATGTCATACATGATGGAGTCAATGTGACATATGAATTCGAAGAGATTTAACATTTTTCCCCTTCATCCATTCCTATGAAATTGCAGTGTTCATTGGTGTAAAATCTTTTTAAAAAAATCACCAAAATTCACCAAAATTAAAGTAGTGTCAATTCACCACAAAATAGAGTCCAAAATACCTAAAATTCAATAAGTTTAAAGCAGTGCCAATTCATCTAAAAATAGGGATCAAAATAGCTAAAATTTAACAAAATTAAAGCAGTGCCAATTCAACACCAAATAGGGTTCAGAATAGCTCAAATTCACCAAAATTAAAGCTAAATAAGCCGAAATTTGTTATTCACTAAATATTTTGTAAACAGAAAAGAATTTTTAAAAAAAAAAATTGAGGAGGAGGTGGTGTAAATTTGCCAAAAAATAGTGCCCAATTCATAAATTTTCATGATTAGGAAGCATGGTTGTACAATATAGGTATTGTTCTATACATTGTAATTTATGTATTCTGTTTTGAATCGTAATTTAGATACGGTATTTAAAATATTCAGTCATATTGTAATATTGTATGTTTGGGACTGTAATCAAGAAGTAATATATTCAGGGTTTGGAATGGACAATTTAAACATGATTTTCATGCCTTATTTATACTGCTATGTGTAGCTCCTCCTACTTAATGCTCAGCATTATCCTTATATACCAGTGGTCAATATTACAAATTATTCAGTTTTATCCTAATGATCATGTTTATACAAATACAAATATGTCGGACAACAACAGACTATAGTCCAGCGAGGTTGTCCCTAGTCCTAATGTATTTTTTTTTAAATATATTTTATTGTTTTTTTTTTTAATTGTTTTTTTTTTTATTTTTTTTTTTTTTTTTTTTTTTTTATGTTTTTATTAGCCTATAGGCTATTTAATCTTGGGGATTTTAATTAAAAAAAAAAACCATCAACAATTCATTAAAATACCAAACAACCTTAATAAACTCCCCTAACCACACTTAAAATATCTACAGACCTACACTTTAACTAGCTTCACTACTTTATTTGTTTATCTTGCCATTATTATCTTAATGGAATTATTTTAATAGTCAACATTATTCTAATGTTAGTTTTTTTCCCTAATGGTCAGTATTTTCTTATTGGTCAGTATTTTTCTAATGGTCAGTATTTTCCTAATGGGCAATATTATCTGAATTCAACAAAATTAGCCAGATTATTTTACTTTTATCTCAGTTTTATTTTAAATTTGAGAGTTAGGCTATCAAATATTTAACTAACACGGAGTAAAATATAAATCTATTTATTGTACTTTCTAAATATGCCGCCAGTCGTATTCGGTTTTGCTGGACAATCTGAGATTTATAAAATTAATGAACAGCTCAAAATTTAAAGAAAGGAAAAGGGATGTTTCTTTAATTTATCACTTAATTTTGAATGAATAGAATATAAAACAAATAATTAATTCAAAAGTAATCATTTATTTATGATGTAGTTTATTAATATATAATTATAAATAATAAGCACATGATCAGATATTATTCTAGTTAATAAGAAATTAATAAGTTTTAAAAAATATTTGTTTCTTAATTTTAGTAAACGTTCCATAATAAACATAATTTTATAATTTGTATTTGTTTTTTTTTTGGTTGCTGTCCCCCCCCCCCTTATCTGCTGTTATTCAATTTTCTACTTCAAAATTAAGTGATAAATTAAAGAAACATCCCTTTTCCTTTATTTTATTAAATACCAGACATAAGACCAATCCTTACCCCATTTTACAAATTGATTATCGTTAATAAAAGTTTTACTTACTATTTCCTAGATAAGACTACTCGTCTGTTTAAGAGGGAGAAAGGTAGGATGGATTCATTGTGAATAAACGTATGGGTATATTGCAATTTACCAATGGGATGTGGTTGCTATAGTGAAGGATGAGATACTGAAGAGCAGGCAGAAGATTATTTTTAAGAAAAATCATTTAACATCATTTGAATCCGATTCTCTTAATAGGAAAATAATGTTTTTAATTTTTTTATTATATTGTTTCATATCTTCAAATAATTATTTTACAATTTCTTTACACATTACAATGTATTTATTTATGTTTAGGAATTTTTCTTAAAAGTAATTATAATTTATTTTTTTAAGATCTAAACTTATATTAGACTATTTTAAAGAATAAAATAAACTTACCCAGTATTGGAGATCTAATGCTTCAAGTGCTGGAAGAAATATTAATGGGAAAAGTAATAGTCTATCCTTGCACTCGTATATTCTTACCAGAAATTGGAATCGTTATACCTTTATATATGTAATGGAATAGTCCCAGTGTGCTGATCACAGGAATTCATTTTCAGTGACTGGGGAGGAAACAGACAACTTGCACCACTATAGGGAGATCATTTAAAATTTATTTGGCTGTTAATGTTCAAGCTCAAGTGGGTTTTGGAGCCACATGGCCAAAACTCCGCTAAACAAGTCTTTTCTAATTTGATTGAAAGTATTTTCAAACAATTATCGGTAAGAAATAAAAACGAAAAGAGGATATTTGACATCTCACGTTTAACAAAATTGCTAAATGAAATTATATTAAAGAACATTACAGTTTTTCTTTTGCTGAAGAATGGAAATGTGTTTTTAAAAAGTCTTCTAATTTTTGTTGAGTTGAGTTACAGGGGGCTTTAACACATTTATCAGTTGATGTGGTCAAGCTATTTTGTTTCGTCTGGGATAAAGAGAATAAATCTTCACATAGAGAAAAACTATTAGCACTAAAAAAACTAATTGTTCTAAACTTAATTGAGTAGCCTACTTGTTTTTCTTTAATAATAATTAGTAGTTAAAATGTTGTCAATATTAATGAAAACACGTAGAACATTATTATCATATTACACAATTGATTTTTGATGTGTTTATTCATACCAAAATAATAACATGCAGTATATTGATCTTACAAAATGCAATCCTCCAAATAATGTCATTCCTCTAACCAGAGGCATACCAAGGGAAGGGGGGTGGTGTGGGGGGGGGCATGACTCACCCCACTAGCACCATAGGGGGTGCCAGAAGGGACAACTCACCAGTCACCGCAGGTACCACCCTAAGGTTGCCTTTTTTTTAAAAAAATTTAACTTTTTTTTTAGGGGGGGGGGGGGGGTGAGGAAGGGGCAAATAAAGTCCTCTCTCCTGTAATGTTTGATTTTCATTTTAACGGTATAGATTGTTTTCTTGTTATGTTTTTGTTCTTGACTTTTTATGCTAGTTATGTCATTAGTTTGACATAACAGCCTAAAAAATAGCTTAGCAAATTAAGACAAAGTAAAACAAAATGTCCAGTCAACAAAAAAAAAAAGATTATTAAAATATTTGTAATAAAAAAAAAGGTGTCCAGGGGGTGTCAAGAATAATTTCAGCCTGGGTACCAAACAGTCATGATACGCCCCTGCCTATAACCCATTGCTTATTTAATTTTGTGTTGTCAGGACTCCCTAAACTAGACAAGTACTGTAAATTAAAACGCTTCACTAATCATATCATTGTAGACACAACATTAACTCCTCCCCTTCTCCTAATTTTTTAAGATAAGACTTTTTTTTTTTTTTAGGTAGTTGTTGGATGTCTGTGGTGAAAAAAAAAATAGTTTAAGCTTATTACATATTCTACATTTGCTATTGGAACAGTTCCAAGATTAGTAACAAAATAATTATGCAATATGATAATGATTGTGCTTAAAGGTCAAATGTAACGGATTTTTTAAATATTTTTTTTTAATAATTGATTTAGAAAATTTTTACTAAAAAAAAAATATCCACCAGAAAAAAAAAATTAAATTAAAAAATAGTTATTTACAATTCAATTTTTAAATTAATTATATTTAGCTCCTCCCCCTTAAAACAACACTGTCCACTGTATACGCTTGCGGAGATACTTTGTTACGTCAGCATTGAGAAACAAATAATGCTTGCTATACTAAACTATAGAATATCCGCTATCTTCATTAGCTAAGGGTGAAAAATCCTATGGACTACTTGTTTAAATACTTATAAAATATCATAATCAAATTCATCCTTTATACTATTATAGTCCAATCAGTTTAAAAAAAAATAAAAACGAACTTAACTATAAGCTGAACAAACCTCTATTAACAAGATAAATCGATATAAAGAAAACAGCTGTAGAAACAGTTTTGTCATCGAATTAATCTTGGACCCCCAAACAATTTGAGCGCTTTCTTTTGTAATCTCAGACACAGGAGGATAAGAATAGTCTTAACTTTATCTTTAAATAACTTTATTTCTTGCATTTTATTTTTTTTTTCCCAGTAGAATATTTTTTTTAGTAATTATCTTTGAAAATCAATATTATTAAAAAAACATCCATTACATTTGACCTTTGAGTGTAAAACTTTACACTAAAATTGATATTTTTTTCTTTTATTGGAAAAAAAATTATTTTTACAAACATTTGTGTTATAAAAATATATTTACTTAAAAATAATTAAATCAAATTTAAAATTTATTACAAACTTCCTTAACTATATAATCGCTAATGAGATCGACGTGATCCATATTTTGACACAATAATTCAATAGTAATATATGAAATGACAAATCTCAGATTAGCTTCGAAAGATTTGTGTTGATAGGCATTATCTGTCCTTGTTTTTAATTATGGTCATTATCATCTAATGGCACAATACATAAAACACCAAGTTAAATACAATATGTTATCAGTTAGCTAATGAAGATTTACTGGTCCAATAGCAGCGTAGTAGGCAACTGTATTGATCATGCACTCATCACATCTACACCGGTCACTGTAGCAGTAAAATTCTTAATAATACTGCCACTAGAAATCATCAATTTGGTGTCATTTTCAAATTATAATAACATTGCATCATGGCTTCTTAACTAAAGCTTGACGCCTCCCTGTATGTGTGTGGGGGGGGGGGGGGGCTCATACTTTGAGAATCATTACTCTGACCAATACACTCCTTTTTCCATTGTTTAACTCTTACTTTCAAAATCGCATTGATTCCTTACTTAATATTTTTACTCATGAAATAACAACCCATACCAACATCTACCCCCTTTCTCCCATAATCATATAACAAAAAATAATATAACAATAATTAAATACCAAATCACCTCTAATCGCAATAATAACTCTGATCATAATCACCCATTTTCCAATCCATCTACAAAATTTAATAATCAACAAATCAATCCCATTCATTGTCAAAAACCTGACTTGAATAAAGTCAAACCATTATTGTTAATTTCTAAAATATTGAAATAATTTACCCTGCATCAATATTTCTCATGTGGGTTCCTTGAAGAGGGCCAGTAGGTGCAAAATCAATTGGTAACATTTATTATTAAAATAGTTTTAAATTTGTACAGTTTACAGTGCATAGAAGTACTTCAAATCAAACCCAATTAATAATCGTAATAAAATCTTAATTAAAATAATTTGCATGACGATATTACTGATATTTAAAACTTTTATATACAGTAATTTGCATACATTTTTCAACGGTCTAAAGCAACTCTAGCTTAATCATTGTAAAGGCTAATTTACTGAATGTTACAAAGTGTGTCTCAATTAATTGTGGATATTTCAAATTGAGGGTATGATGACTAACGGCAACAAGGGTCATCTTCAAAAATGTGTCTTGAATGTATTAGATACAATATACTGACTGGTCAGTTAGCCATCTGAAGATATGCATTGGCAAGAGCGATCACTTAGCATATGTCCCAAAATCAATGATTCTAAAACCCAAGAGTAGAAAAAGCTCAGTAACATGTTACTGAGCAGGATTCTCGAATCAGTACTCCAAACCTTCGACTCCAACTCTGACTTTGCTATTTATCTACTCTCCAAATCCAACATAGGCTTTAACTTAGACTTGTTTTAAATGGTACTCCCTTGTGAATTGAAATGCAATGGAGCCCTAGATACCCCCCTTCCCCTACCCATTCCCCCATCACCTGAGACCCACTCTCCCCATCCCTCATCCTCCTTTTCCTAAAACCATTTTAGAAATGATTAACAATATAAATATCAATCGTTGTGTCCGTTAAATAATTTTGTCTTTTTTTCAGCTTCATTTTTAATGTTTGAATTATCAGATTCATCTTAATATAGTGTCTTGTAACATTGTTCAACTCTTTGGACAATAAGTTCTTTATTCCTAATAATGGTATCAACTTTTTCTTTTATTGCTATTATTTAATTTTACCCAATCGTTAACCTTTGTTTAGTTTTCTTCAAACATTTATTTTCTTCTATTGTTTTCTTGAGCAAATCACAGTTGACTGCTTGTACGTCCTCTGTAATGCATATTTGCAATGTTTTGCGGAGTCCAACACATTCCAATTTTGGACTTTGAATCTTCCTTATTTTTTATTTCACGTCGCTTTTTCGCAAAATGTATTGCTGGGACAAAAGACAATAAACAGGTTTATTATATTTTGTCCCAGCGATACATTTTGCAGCATTTAAAATATTTTCTTTGAAAGTAAAATTGATTTTTCCAGATATTGTACTTCTTGCATATTTAGTAATGTTCTGAATCTGTTTTTTAGTTCTAAATGAAACTCATATGTGTGTTTCCTTAGGTTATTTGTATCAATTGACTGAAACTTCCTTTTGACAAGTTTAACCCTTTCAAGTGCTGTATTTAGAATTGTAGGCATCTTACTATCCTGTGATCACTGCCTGTGTTGAATTGGTTGAGTACTGAGATGTCTTGCACTATCTTCATCTTGTTAACAATTATATAATCAATTTCATTCCTCACTCCATTTGGTCCTCTATTTCCTGTTGGTGCATTCTGTCCCCACTATCATTCCTCAAACCAATACCAAATTTTCCCACTGAATTATCTTTTTGTTGTACTCCTATTTTGGCATTGAAGTCACCTATAATAATTTTGTTATAAGACTAACCTTCATCATGCAATTTCTGCACATCCTCATAAAATTCTTCTACTTCTTCATCAGAATGGCTTGAAGTTGGTGCATATACTTGGATTATCTGGATCCATATCTCTTGGTTAACTTAATTACAAGCTTGGCCGCTCTATCAGGCACACTTTCTATCTCTACAATACTATTCTTTAATCTCTTGTGGATAAGAAATCCAACACCATTCAACCGTACTGATGTATTTAACCATTACCCTTTTTAACATTAGGTTCAAAAACTTCTTGTATAGTGTTTTAGCTCATTTTTGTGCTTCACCGTCTAATTGTTGGTTACATTATAATATTAGTTTCATTTTTAAATGTATTTCTTAAAAAGATATTTATTAAAAAGAAAAATTGTATTTAATTTCAGAACAATTTACTATTTATCATTTATATTTCGGTCTTTTAGTGAGTTTTTTTATTGAATTTACCTACTACCGATTCAAGGGGGGGGGGGAATATTATTTTTATTTTTTAAACACTTTTATTTTCTTATTGGTCCATAATTTTGGGAACTTAAACTTTTTGTTAACCGTTTACTATTTGTAAATATATTATCATTCCTATTTTACAACTGCCTTTAAAATACCTATATAGAAGAGGCTGAAATTATATTTGGTCATTATTTTGATTTGTAAATAAAATTATTTGAAACACATGCATATTTCAATATGTTGGTTTTTGTTCAAAATATTATTTGTTTGGTATAAGGTTGGCTATGCCTTTTCCCTCAACTAACCCTATTTGTTAGAACCTTTTTGATTTCTAAGAGATTTTTGCTTCATGTTCTGATGTTTGTTATTAAACACTCATATATTTCTGGGCTAAGGGAAGGGGAATGTTCAGGAGGTGACAAAATATTCCTTGTGTATAATAGTCTGAATCATAAAAACTTCCCCGTAAGAAATGTTTAACGCTCCAAACAGATAAAAATTCTAAAATCTTTTTTTTTTTATTTGTTTGCAAATCTTTTTTTTTTATTATTATTATTTGTTTGTTGTGTTAAAGTTTAATCTAATATGTAGTTCGATGTGATATTGACTATCTTTCTCTCTCTCTTCCATTCCCTATTTTTGCTTATTACTTTTTTTTTTGTATAATTGAATTGAAAAAACAGTTTTTTTATTATTTGATTTGTATCAAATAATAACATAGATGACTTAGCTGAGTTTTTTTTTCTGGCAAAAAGAGAGAGCTTGAATGGTTTTTTTTTTTTTTTTACCTGTGTATTTGGAAACATATGAAACCCTGTCAGAATTTAAAGTTTGTTTTTAATAAAAACAGAAATAGTCAGCTCTTAAAAAAAATGAATATATTCTGACTAAAAGACGAAATTTATGTACCATCTGTTATTTTATCAAGACATCGGGCTATTTATTATTTTAAAATTAATTTCATAAATAAAAATCATTTATTAAATTGTATTATTAATCTGGGTTTTATATAAGGATAAATAACGCCATTAGCTGTCAACTGATTTACATTATTAATATTTTAAATTGTGAAATTTCATCAAAACTTGACAGGAGGAAAATGTGAAATAAAGAAAAAATAATTCACATTATATTTGAAAAATCTAATAAATCAATAAAAATTGCCATTTAGATACAATATAAATATTTTATTTTTATTTTAATTAATGTTTGATTGATTTAATTATTAATTAATTTTATAGCCTCGTTACTCAACAATTCAATTTTATTGGTGCGGATATTTGAATAATTGGTCATGTGATCCGTTATAGCCTATTAACATTTTAAGAAATATGAATTTACACTAATTATTTTTGCCTATCGTCTGGATCATCTTAGACTAGGGATGGAGTACCGTTTCCGTATAGTGTGCCACTTTAAGTCTGGTGTATTTTATTCTAATGTCTAATATGGCACCACGACTCCGCCAGCAAACATTATTGTATGTAAGAAGTCTACCATATTGAGAATTCACCTCATCTAACATCTTATAGAACTGGCGATTATTTAAAGCACATGTAGATATAAAGTTGGCAATTTTTGTTACCACCGAGAGTAAACTTTCAAAAGACTTCATACTTTCTTTCGTTCTAACACTTCCTGGTATATTTTACAATGGAACTGTGCAAAAGGGTGCTGAACTTATTCATAAGAAATTTCACAAAACCATAATATGTTTATCCACCATATTTGGGGAGGCAACAGTAATATCAGGAAACAACTTCTATTATGTGTGCAATACTACAACATGCATAAGTGTTCATGTGTTGCACCCATCAAGTCATGTTCATGTATCACATAGTGACACCTAAGTCATATGTTCACCATCACTAAAACTATAGACTTGACTTAGTCACGTGTCCCCCAGCCGGTGAGGATGTACTTCACATAATGCGATGACCATCATAATTAACTTCAAGAAATGCAGCATTAATGATTTTATAAAACACTTTCCATCATGTTCTTGTAGCTGAAAAATAACATCTTAAATTGTTCCTGTTTAAAAATCACTAATAATATTAATTAAATGGATGGATGGATGGATTGATGGATGGACGGACGGATGGACAGACAGACAAATGGAAGGATGGATGTATGAATGGACGGACGGAAGGATAGATGGCCTACCGCAGTGTTTTCCAAACTGTGTGGCGCGCGCCCCTGGGGGGGAGGGGGGGCTTGATTATTACAGGGGGTGCGCAAAGATATTACCAAAAACATTAATTTTTTAATACCNTACAACAAAATTCAAATTTGAAGTTCTATTTTTCATTGTTTTCTTACTCATGTTTATTGTAAAATGTACAGTAATAGGACTGTATTATCTAATAAGACTGTATTAANTAAATAAATGTCGATATTTAAGCCCAAAACATTT
>PXIH01S0001021.1:50205-61817 GCA_003024985.2 Euperipatoides rowelli
CAAAGTTCTGTTATTCCCAGTATAATCAAATCTCTTAACTCAAGTTAAAATCAATACTATTTTTTTTTTTTTGAAATCTATTGATTAATTTTTTCTATTTCAATCATACTTTTTTGGATGTAAATAATTCTCATATACCTATTAGGTGCAAGAGAATTATCATAATTTTTCTTATGACACTATGTAAATATTTTCATAAAATAAAGCAATAATAATAATAAATATAGTATATTAGTATCATTTCATGTAAAAATAGCACAAATTAGGAAATTTAATTAAAATTGTTCAATGAGACAGAAATTCATCTAAAATATTTTTTATTGGATTGTCATAGGTTTCCTGAAATTCTACACTGACTTGTACATGATACAGACACAAACAACCAAATATTACAAAACTTTTCTTTACATACAGTAAATAGTTGTATTTCTACAATAAATCATTAGATTTTGATATTATTAACCTTGTTTGAAAGTCCATGAACTATTTTTTCCAAATCAATATTTAAAGAAAATTATTATTTTTGGTTCTATAATTAATAAGCTCAAATTAATAAATATTTTCATATATTCCATCTAAGACAAAAAATTTTTTGGAAGCACCCATATGTAGCTTGTTGCTAAGGGCAGTATGACCATTTATAATTGCAGTGCTCGAATTTCATGGTGGTCCTGTGGTCCAAGACCGCTAAAAATTTCTACGGACCACTAAAAACTATTTGGGAGTGGTCCTGTTGATCACCTACAAAAATTAACTAATACTAAAATGACATTTTCTTGTACAGTAATTGAAAAAAAAAATGTTCATTTCATATACATTAATCTTAATATAATTTTTTTAGAAAGAAATAGATGGAAAACTATAATAAAAATTTTTTTTTTTTTTTTTTTTTTAATCAGTAGAAAATAATAAAATTTACAATTTAAAATACGGTAGTTTATAATTCACAAGATTGCATACTTTATATATTCTCATAAAAATTACTTCTTAAAACCAAATTAAAGTTATTCAATAAAAATATTCAAGTTAAATAAAATTTAAATATTGACAAATTAATATACATTAGGCGATATCAATTTTATTTATGTTCATTTTGTATATTTCGTTTTTAATCTAAGCTGGAAAATATCTATTTCAACAGGAATTTTCCCCGGAAGTCCTCGTCAAGGGCTGGGAAAAGATTCAAATTATTATTGCTGTAGAAAACTAAGGCCTTATAACATTTGAGTGTACATAAAGTACACAGCCTTAGGATTTATCTCAATTGCCATGTGGCTTTCAAATTCTAAAAGAATCCCCACCCATACTCTCTACCTATTTTGAATTATAATACAGCATATTGTCATTAGATACATACAGTATTGCATTTATAATACCAATCGTCATTTAAAAATCAAAAACAATACTCATCAGCTATGAACTAACTACAATTTATTTAGGGCCTAGCATTCCAATTTGTTTCTTTTCTTGAGAAAATTGATGCCTAGAAGTTTTATGAATTTTAATGAAAATGAATATTGGTATCAGTCTGAGTCAACTGCATTTTATTGGACCACTAAAGAAGATTAATAACTGCTATTAATTAGAGATCAGTGGTTCGTTGGACTTCCATTTAATTACCCGAAATTTGTGCTCTGATTTATATGAACATGAAACGATTTAGAATTAGCTGATGTTATTTTGATGATGTGTAAATTTTTTTATAGTATATAATCAAATAAAACTTGGATCTTCATATATTTTTAGATAAATTATACAAATGTGATGAATTAAATATGTTTGGGATAAAAATATAACCCAAGCTCGAAAGAGCATTTAAAATCACTTTAAAAATATGACCCTGACATAATGGGATCTTATAAATATTTTTTGGTCATAGCGAATAGAAATTTTATGTTCAAAATAACTTTTCAAAAATTTTCCTCTAAATTTATAGGGCAAAATATATAGCTCTGACATAATAAATGTAACTGTAATAAAGAAAATATAGTTATAATAGCTGTATATGCAAAAAATATGTTTTATGTAATGCTAAAAATCTGTTATAAGTTTCTGAAAATGCTTCGCCCCTCTGTTATAAATATCAAGTGTCCAAATGTGAGGGAGGGGGGGGGGGATTGAACAAATGGAAGAGTTTTACAAGTTAGATTTAAAAATTTAGATTAATTTGTCATGAATGGCTGAATTACTCATGCAATGACTTAAGTTCTCAGTCAAATTACAAATCAAAGTTTTATTTGGCTTATTTTATGTGGGTGGTCACCCAAAAAAAAAAATTTTTAAAATGGTTTATCTTTATTTTATTTATTTTTTAAATACTGCTTTAAAATTTAAATTTAGAGACAAAGGAGGAAGAGGAATTTTCTGTCTTGTTAAAAGTTATGACGGGACGTATATTGACATACTTCTAAATTTAAAAGAATTAATAAAATAATTTGCTTGTACTTGAATTATCTTTAAATAAATTCACTTGTATAGGCTATTCCGAAGTTAATTTACCTTAACTTATTTCACCTATTTATGATGAATTCAAGAATACAGAAAGCAAATATAAAACTCGCATTAGAAGCAGAGTAGCCAATCTAAGAGACTCGAAAAATCCCAAGTTACGAGAAGGTGTGATTCTAGGCTTCATTTCACCAGAAAGAATTGCAAAAATGTCTGCGGAGGTAAGATAAAAGACCAACAGTTTGGTGATTAAGTCATATATCTATATTAGTGATGTTTTTATAATGTTAGATGAATTTTTATAGAATAACTTTAAATAACTATTTTGACTTCAGGACAAATATACAGTATATAAAGTAATTTCTATAATTAGTTTATATGTTTTCAATTTGTTGCATCTTCAGTTTGAAGCATGATTTAGCTAAGGCATCCATTTGTCTCAATAATTGTGATAGCTGAAAGATCTATGCCTGATTTTATTTACAATGGTCAAAGTGCTTAAGAGAGAACTTTGCACATTTCGGGTACTGAACTGTATATTACAGAATTTAATTTGTATTCTACAATAAATGTCCCAGGTATAATCCATCATGAAGAAAAACTTTACTGATGATTAAAAAAATGTTTTTTTTTCTAAACTGACATTTTTTAAAATTGTAATTATCTAATCTATTCTTCTAATTTGTATTTCAATTTCTGATAAATGTTGACCAAATGTGTGTGCACACTTATTCATTTGAGGTAAAATGCTTATAGTATTGCTGGAAACAGTAAGTTTTCCGCTGTGAATCGTAATATAAAAGCACAACCTATTTACTCAGGCTCACCTCTGAATTTCAGTGCATTTATTTCGATAAAAATTGAAATTTTAGGACAGGAAAAACAAACAAACCCTGAAATGGTGACTTTTTACTAGCCTTTAGTGATATGTCTTTCAAAAAATTTCCAAAAAATTAGTCAAACAAGTGCGTCCCTCGTTTAAAAAATGTGCTTAGCAGGCTCTATATTGTAACAGTTTATGAGTACATAAAGTCGGGTTGCTCTATACCTTAACGTTAGTTTATGATGTGAAGCTATGATAATAAAAATAATTTGACAGAGTCCAAAATAACTGATTTACACTTGCTTTGATATTATGTGAAGGAGATGCACTTATTCTGGCTAAATATGAATTTCTATAAAATTGAGCAATATAAAGTTAGGTGGTGGTATATTTGACGTGGTGCCCATAGACAGTATTTTGCAAAGAAATAAATTGGAGGGTGTGTGTAAAATAAGGATGATGGAAACAAAAAAGCATGCCAGTTATTTACTTAAATCACTAGCGAAGAAAATGTCAGCACTCATAACATCCTTTAAAAATAAGGATCAGGCTATATAAGACGATAGGAAAAAGTAGTACTATCTGTAATTCAACATACTGTAGTTTATTCCAAGACTTGATCAGCAACTTGTAGATAAAATAATACAGAATAAATAAGAGAGTCCGGACTCTCAGGATGCTCAGACTGCTTTTTGTGTAAACGATAATGCAAGTAAAATAATAATAATAAGCAGCCTGGTTGACAAACTAACTATTTTATTTGACTGCCATTTTTTTTTTTTTTTTTATGTAAAAGTTAGTTTTTGTTTGGTTTTTCTTCAGAAAAATCACTTTTTATTCATATAATGAGTTTAGTCACTTTTTTTTTTTTTTCACATTTTATAACTCTAAAGTGTTACCCCCTCTCTGTAATCAGCCTAATCAGCTCTTTGGCCGATTAATCGGTAATTGGCCAATTTGCTTTTTGATGCAACCGATATGTATCAATTAATCGGTAATCGGCTCTTTGGTCGGTAATCAGTCAATTTTCTTATCGGTGGAACCCTATAATATATTAGGAAAACAATACCATTTTAGTATAAGTGCAAGGCTAATTTGAATTTGGTGTCAGTAATCTATTTGGCTGATATTTTTTTTTTGTAAATTTAATCATAATTTTGCTAATGAATTTAAAATATTTAATTTAGTGTTTAATTATTTCAGATTTGGAAATAAGAATTTTAGTATGTCAATCTGAGGCAAATAATCAATATAAATCTGGTAACAAACTTCTGCCTGAAGTCTGTTTCCTAATGACAAAATAAAAACTTCACTACATTAAAATGCTTTTGCATGTAGCCTACTGTACATGTTTTTTACAGTTTACTATTTTTTACAGTAGCTTAGATTTCTCCCATGGCAATTGTGGATTCCCCAACTTTTCCTATTAGACTTCTGTATTATCCCAGCCAATTTGGATAGATTTTAAAATTCTAGAAGTTTCTCTTATTTTGTAGTTTACTTCCCACTAA
Source organism: Euperipatoides rowelli (assembly GCA_003024985.2). Lineage (NCBI taxonomy): Eukaryota > Metazoa > Onychophora > Udeonychophora > Euonychophora > Peripatopsidae > Euperipatoides > Euperipatoides rowelli. The sequence goes on from PXIH01S0001021.1 coordinate 54,988, forward strand.
AATTTGATTACCCTCTGAAAAAATCATTTGAACATAGGATTAAAAAATATTCTGTAATTGCCAAAATAACAATTTTATTAAGTCTAGCTGTTAAAAATTTTGATTTAGCTTCAAAAATTTTAAATTGTAATTGTAGCTTAAAGTCAAAGTAAAAAAAATATTTTGGTTATAAATTAGCAGAAGACTTTATTATTACTGTATTATTATTATCATCATCATCATCTAGGTTTATTGATAACAAAAATTATATATACAGTACATTAAATATGCCTATTCAATAGGCCTAATTTAATAAAGTTCTTAGCCCAGTAAAGGATATAAGCCTTTTTACAAAATGTTAATTAAAATTATATATTTTACAGGCTTGACACAAAAAACAAAACAATAAATATAAAATATCCAAATATGAAAATTTTCTTCAATACCCATTTAAATCGTACCATTCGGATCCTTGGTGCCAAGCTCTGCAATTCTTCACAATTGCACCTAACATCCAAAACACACCAACAGCAAGTGCAAACAAACAATATAATAAATCCATCTTCATAACCAGGTTTTTCCCATCAAGTTCACAATAACCATTAAATACCTATCAAAACAAGATACCATAGCACAAATGTGATATGACTATTGATCTACATGTCTGATCATGTCCATAACGAACAAGCGCAAATAGATCCTCACATGATTTGCAAATAAAGAAATTTGAAAATTTTTGCTACTTAGAGCATTATTGGTGAATAAATTCAAATAATAAAGATTAAAAATAAAAAGTAGCAACAGCCATAAAATGAATAATAAATAAGTGACATCAGTCAAATTGTTTCAAAGTACCCTGGAAAACTAATTACTGGCTTAGATATACGATAGGATTGCCAGATTTCAAATATGGAAATACGGGAAGTCATCTAATAGTGTTTGTGTGTCAGCGGGGGGGGGGGAATACGGGAAGTACGGGAAGTCATCTAATAGTGTCAAACAATTACTCGATTAGTAATTTTTAAATTAGTATACTTTAATTTTCTTAGTAAATAAACTCTAACATTAACTTCTATTGTAAACCCTAGTTTGAAACCTTAAAAATGTAAAGCCAAACTTCTAGAACAGTAGTGTGTAATTAGCAAAGACAACTAGTAAAGATTTTCGTCTAACTACCCCATAATACCTTAATTTTTTTTTCTCTTGGATTTTTCTCTTTTATAGAAGATTTGTTAGCTAACTGTGCATTTATCAACTATTAATTCTTTCACTCTATAATTTTTTACTAGAACTGGGTTTCTATTTATTTCCTGTTGTTTAGGAAATGGCTAGCGATGATATGAAACATTTACGAGACAAGTTTACAAAAGAGGCTATAAATGATCATCAGATGGCAGTAACTGGTGGAACCTGTACAGATCTCTTACAGTGTGGAAAGTGCAAAAAGCGAAAATGTACATATAATCAGGTAAGCATTGGAGGCTGCTTTCACTTCACTTATAAATAAAATAGTTACAGTATGTACAAATAATTATATAATTTTAAAAATGACCTGTTAAATTTGAATTATTTCAGCCATTTCTATAGCATAAACAATGGTTTATCATACATAAAATTAATTGAATATTTTTTCCCCCCACTCATCAGGTCCAAACTAGAAGTGCTGATGAACCTATGACAACATTTGTTTTTTGTAATGAATGCGGTCACCGTTGGAAAGTAAGTTAATTATTTATAATTAAAAACTAATTATATAACATTGGCAAACATACTATATATCCCAGCTTGCAAGAAAAGAATGAAATATGTACAGTATACTAGATGGATTTAGTCTTCCAGCATTTTAATACGGCTAACCAACATATTTTGGGGTATATTCAGTAGCAAATTATTCTAATTCTAAGATTTTCTTCACTTTTTAATATTTATTAAAAATAGCTTCCAATGCTTTCAGTCTCTTTGTAAGGAAAGCAGCACCTATTAAACTCACTACTGATATTAATGCCAAGCACATTTTCCTTATAACAACTTTTATAATATTTAAAAGTTTAAGTCTTTTGAGGGAAGGCTATTCTCAGTCCTGTTTTTTTTTTTAATTTGGCATTTAACTTCATCCTTGGCTGTTAACACTTTCAGAGTTTTATTCTTCATGAATAAAATTAACCCTTTCGCTTCAAATTTAATCAAAAAATTATGATTGTTTTACACATAGTAAGACGACTGTAAATAAGTAAAAAAAAAAATTGCCAACTATTTTTAAAGATTTTTTTTGTTATTGATCAAAGACATTTTGTACTCAATGGGTGAGTGAGGCCTACGACAGTGGACCATTTGTAGATCGCCAGATACTGGTAATCTCCATATTTTAGATAGATCTTGACATCTGTTATGTAATGATTTTTTTTTCTCTCCTAGTTTGATTTCAAATACTATTACATTAAATTTCCTAGTTTGCATAACTCAGTTGAAATTTGTATGAATTTTATTTTATTTTTTTGACTAAAAAAACAATTTTCTTAATTTTTAAAGGAAGCGTTAGAATAGTTAAAAAAATGTTCGACCAGCAAAAAAATATTTATAAGTAGCCTTTTTGCCTTCAAATTTTTGAAAGCTATTGATTGGGGGGAGGGGGGGATAAAAATTAAAAATTGATTAGTTGCATGATCGTGATTATTTACATTTGGATTAATCAATCGATTAGTAATTTCTACTATTCGCCCAGCTTTAGCGTTCATGTTATTCTTTAAATGAAATCTTGTAAAACTGAAAAACATATGCTTAAGAACACAGACATTTACTGTATATAATGTGGCAAAAATCAAGAAAAAAACATTCATGCAATGCTGTATCTAGAAAATTTTATTGGAGAGGGAGAAATGAAAAATTTCCCAACGCTCAACTATTATACAGTTTTTCCTTCACCTTAACTAGGTTTTTCCCTATTGACAACCCAAAGTTTCTTAAATTTCAGACTTTCAGTCAAAGTTTAAGAGGGAAGCTTCCACCTGCCTTCTGCCCCTTAGCAATGCCCCTGCATTCATCTTATAGCTAGATCCCACAACCCTTGATCAAATTTGTCTGTTTCAAAATAACTATTGTACGGTATATAACATAATTTATGTTATTTAGGATTATAATTTTGTTTCATATTCATTACTAAATGTTCATTGCATAATTCAAAACATAAGATCTCAATTCTTTACAATTCAATTATAGAAAAACAATCAAGTTTTTCAGGCAAATATACAGTACCTGCAACTGAAAGCATATCAATCGTTTGTCAATGTTTTCGCTTTCTGCTCACTAGATGGAGGCACAATACCTGTGTTGGTAGAATAGAAATAGCCCACAAATGATGACAAACGTTATCATCTCTAAACCAAGTCAGTTACAAAACAAAAAATAATGAAAACTTTCCTTGATCAGGGACACCAGTAGAAAATTGTTTAAGTGTTCCTATTTGAATTTTTAAAGCAAAACTGTCAATAAAAATCACTGTTGTCTTGCTAGGGCTTTGCATTTTTTAAAAATTTCTTTATATTTCCAATAAAGCCACTGATTTACAAAACTCTGATTTGGAAGGTATAGGCTATTTTAAATTGCAATTGAAAATATAATATTCATTCTTTTAAAACTTAGATGTACTGTGTTGGTATATCTAACAGCGATTGTCAGCAGCAAGCTTAATTAATGTAATTTACTCAATATTTCTCCATCTTAGTTTACAGACTACATCAAATCAATTATATGAGCTAATATGGAAGCATATTTATTTTAGCACACCTAATCCCCTGTTAATACAGTTAAGTGGTTCTCAAATATTCAAGCTTTATTTGAATCGGGTTTATTTAAAACATAAATTGTCATAAGAAATACAGTAAGTTTAAAACCAATTTGTTCTAGAATAATGTGAATGAAAAAATATTTCACATGCAATAGTCAATAAAATAACAAACATTAAAAAAAAAAAGCAGTACTTTGTCAAAATATACAGTACCGGTAGTTTAAATTACATAAAATAAGTACCATATTTATTTTTGTTAAGATTAAAGAGAAAGATGAATTTAAAAAATATTATTATTGATGTAATAAGTGTTTCATTTCCCCCTGTTCTTTTTTCTTAAACTTTATTATCATTCGTTTTATACTAATGAAAGNGAGCCAATTAATCTTTTTTTTTTTTTTTTTTAAAAAAAGACAAATTTGTCAAAATGTTATTTATAAACTTGTCTCACATAAATTTTAGACAAGGAAGTTAAAATAAATTATATCTATAGTTTAATTTTCTTAATTAATTGAATGTATACGTACTGTATATACCATAACAGTATATACTGTATACCGTACATAGTGTTTTATGCAGTGTATTATGGAAGGACGTAACACCCTACCTATGATTTTATGCGCCCTCATGCTTTTAATTTTGTTTTATGAACGCCCTTCTGCCTTCATACTGCCTTTGTTTTACAAGCACCCTAAACTCTTTCCTTTAAGTTTTACGTACTATATACCGTACATAGTGTTTTATGCAGTGTATTACGGAAGGACGCAACACCTTACCTATGATTTTATGCACCCTCATGCTTTTAATTTTGTTTTATGAACGTCCTTCTGCCTTCATGCTGCCTTTGTTTTACAAGCATCCTAAACTCTTGCCTTTAAGTTTTACGATAATCTTTTATTATCCTCTTTGATTTATTACAAATACCCAAACTTTCTTTCAAATTAATAAAATATGTATATTTTTGACTATCAATAATAATATAAAATATGGCACGGCTGTTCTAAACTTTGATAATAACGTTTGTGGGGGGGGGGACACGCTAATTTGTAAAGATTAAAATTAAATTAGTCAAATCATTAATTACAGTACATACAGTATTAAGCATTTTACTCCAACTGATGGAAACTAAACGTTAAACGAGTAGTACTGTGTCTTTTTTTTTTTTTTTTAAAAAAAAATGCAATTGCTAATACAATTTTTAAAGGCATTATAATGCCCATTAGGCTTTTCAATTCATGCTTTTTTCAAGACTTTATTTTTGTGACCTTTAATATTGATAACTGATTTTTTTTTTCTTTTGCAATTTCTAGGAATAGAGTACATTTTTTGATACTAGTAATTTCAATATTTGTTTTAGATTATTTTTTTTTCTCTTTCTATTAAAGCGTTAAAATGATAAATTATAACATTAATTTAGCAGATATCTGTTGATGTCTTCAACCAAATCACAGTAAAAACTTGTTGCAGAAAGGTTGCAAAATATTTCTTGAGTAAGGATTTGGCATGGCCAATTAGGAAAGAAGTTCTTCACATTGTGTTTTTGTATTTAAACTAACTAATAGCTTGAATTTATTCAATTAAACCTTTTATACAAATATCCCAGAGAACAATATACTTTAGTCCAGCAAGGTAGACTCTGTTTTTATTTATTTATAAATCTTTATTCTTTTATATTTTATACATTCCTTAGGTATATATTTTTTTATTTAAATTTATATACAGTATATAAAATATTGCAGTCTGTATATTCAGAAAATGTATTAATTAAGGAATTTATAAAAATTATCGATTTAACAAAGATTTTACACTTTTTTGCTCAGATTTTTTTTTTTTAAAAGAAAGGGAAAATTTTGATCTGCAACTCAATTTTAACTAATGTCATTCATTCCAGGACATAATTTATAAAGGTCAATGCTATATCCCTGGTTCAAATATATTAATTTAGACATTTCTTATAATCAAAAGTGAAATGTCATTCTTTTAGAAATGATTATGTTGTAACAAAAATTATAAATCTTGAATAATTAAATAATTTGTTATTTATATATTGATTTGAATGACCATATAAATATACAGGTACCTATCAAATATTCCTTAATCATAAACTATATAAAAAAAATGTTAATGAATTTTAAAATGTGATGATTTTTTTAATAACTCTGCCCAAAATTAATAAATTTTTGTCAGGAGGGAGGACTGAAGTGCTCACCATAATCACAAAGTACCCTTCCAGTTACGCTTTAAACTGTTTTTTTTTTTATTGTTCCAGACCCTGCTGAGTGACTTTTCATTTTTACCATGCCCTTTTTCAAAATCTGCATCTGAACCCTATTAAAAGAGCCCCTTTCACTTTTTACCTTGCCCTTTTTAAAACCAGTAAAAAACCCTAGTATGTACTGTGTACAAGGGCTATTTGAGATCATCATGCAAAATAATAATAATCACACTGACTTTTAAATGATATAGATTATAAAAATGCAAGTTTTATCTATAGACTATGAAAGAAATGTCTTATAAACATTTGTTTCAACCAATTCAGGAGCACAAAAATGACATGCAGCCACAAATGTTCACAATTATTACCCTTAGGTCATTGTTTAATTCAAACATTTTTGATATAATTAACAGTTTTGTCAGTGCTAACCATTATTTATAAATTTATTTATATTCTTTTAAAAAAATACTGTATATGGGAAGAGCACACTTACTCTGCACCCACTGATAGTCATTGCTTGACTGTCGTTACTGATGGTTTTCTCTATTGATTATATTGGTCGTCGATGTTGTAATTGTCTATGCTTTTTATGGAGTTGATACCAATTATAAAAAAATAGCCCATGGCCCTTTTCAAATCCAAAGCATAATATTACTATGGCTTCTATAACGGTCTATCTGTTGCATTTACAAGGGGGGCACGCTTGTTTGGATACCCCTTGGATTTCTTTCAGAATGATAAAAAAGTCAAAGGGTACGTTCGCGAATAGGTTCTGCCAGGTTCTTAGAACCAGCCCAGAACTCGCGAGAACCCGAGAACTAGAACCGGAAATAGTTCCTTTCTCGGAATTCT
>PXIH01S0001023.1:15413-26426 GCA_003024985.2 Euperipatoides rowelli
CATTTTAAAGTCGGATACTTGCTATCCACCATGACCCAGACATAGAACTAGCATCTGAAACTCAGACTTCACCTATCCTTCAGCCAAACATAGACAGTAGCTCATTGATTGAAAACAATTCATTTTTCAGCATTTAAAAAAGAATCACTGCCACCGTAAAAGATCACTTATAGTCAACATAAAAAAATTATGTAAGTAGTGCCTAGATAAATAATAGACCAAATAATCATATTTGACAAACGTAAATATCAATAAAGTTTATTTTCCTCCATTTTGAATTTTGATTGTTGCGATGCATTGTGGGTAGTGCTCTGAATCCCGATGCTTTAACTAGGGGTAGTAAGAGCTCACTCCTATAGTGCTCGGGGTTTATTAAAATCCAACATAGAGCGTGCTCCGATTTTTTTAAAATCTAATTTCTTTGGTTCGGAGCACGCGCTTATGTACTCCGATTGCTCGGAGTTTTTTAAAAAACATAGCCAATGAGATTATCTTTCAAATGAGACCAATCAAATATGGATGTGGCATATAGGCTATAATAATATCAAAAGTAGCGATAAAAATTAGTATTTTTTTAACTTTTGAGGAGATTTAAAGCAATGTATAGTCATTAAAATTTATTTTTTTGTCATTTTTTTTTTTAATCCAAGAACAAAAGAAATGGATTTATTACATTTTTAAATCTTTGTTAAATATTAATCAGTGAAAAATGTAATTTGTAAAATTTTATACATTTTTTTTTTCATTTTTTGACCGAACGCTTGCCTTAAGATAACTTTGATTTTTGTATGGATCATCTTCCTGAAATCATCTAACCATCTTCCACATTTTATTACAGTAATTCTAATTCATTTCAAACTTACAGATTTTGTTAATAACAGTTTTTAGCACCAATTATATCTAAGAGCTAATTATTTTGCCAAAAATTTCATTTAAAATCTCAGATACAGTAAATAAATCCAGAAAAAACTTAAAAATTATTCTACAACCACATACAATAGGCTACTTAGTATATTGATAAAATAATTAACGAAATTTCAATTGACAAAATAATTGTTCTAGCATATTTTTATTTATGATCAAAGCTATATGATGTCACAAAGATTTTATGTGATGCTAAAGAGATCATTATCAATCTCCGATTATTATTAAAATTCACATGGAATGGATTTTTTTTTATCATTTATTTTTCAAAGAATATCACTAATAAAATAATTTCACTTGGTTAAAAAAATTATTTAAAATGCACCTATTTAAAATTAAATTAGCTTTTTAGCTCCTCCTCCTGAAAACAATACTGCTATTAACTCCCACAAGATGGAGTTGTTTAGATGAATTAGTGACATTTTTTTTAGTACGGTAATGAAAATATGAGTTGTTTTTCCTTTCAAGTGTCTCTAATTCAGAATGGCATCCAATCGGATTTGGTTCTTATAAATTTTTCAATTTCACTGCTTTGCATCCGTATTATTGTGTTTCACACGGAATTCATTAGTCTACTGGGAGGGATGAAGATTTATGGATATTAATTGTTAAAATTTTTTATCTGTTATGAAAATGTGTTTAAAAATATCAAAGTATTTTAATATCAGCTAAACGTTTCATTAAATAATATTCATTACATCCCCCCCCCCCCCCCCAAAAAAAAAATAAAAAAAATTCCAAGAAGCAAACTTTTGGATGTGGAAAACTACAACATCTACAACATAAATGCAAAGTAATAGAAATTAAAAATTTAACAATTTATCTTGCAGATCCCATTGGATTTTATTCTGAACACAATAGACTTTTTATAGGAGTAAACTATGCACTGATAACACTGTCGTTCGCTAAAACACAAACATTTTTATAAATGGCGATTTATTTTATAGACTGCAAAACTAAATGGTGAAAATCTGCTAATATTTATTATTTATAATCAACATTTTTGTTTGTGTTTATTTAAGGCTGGATTTAATCATGACAAAGTAGTCATGTTTATATGAACTTAACTATTCCTGCATTTTTATATTACAGTAACTTGAAAAGAAAGTTATATTCATAGCTGTGATGAACAGTTTAGCATAATTAAAGAATTTATTTTAATTTTAATTGGTAAAAAATGAATAGGCCAGATTGAATATGAACTTACAAAACTTTTTTTTTTCCATTTTGTTTTCTTAATCATAGATTCTCTCCTCTCCCTTCTTTCCTAAGGTCCCAGCAAATGATTGGTGTGCAAGCTGTTAATAAAAATGTCACTTGTGTTTGCCAAATATCTTTTGACAATTAATAAATATTATCTTGTTTTAAAATACTTATATACTGTACATGATTATTATATTATGTACTATGCTTACATAGCAGCTATAGCATTTAGGCATCCTATAGGCCCTACTCTCGATTTCCCCAGCCAAATTTTAACCTCTTCTCCGTCCACATCCCCTCAAAAAATTATAATTATGCAATAGTGAAATATTCTAATTTCTGGTGACTTAAATTCTAATTTGGTGAAATTGATTGGCAAAATAAAATTAAAACCTAGAACCAGTACTGACTGCATTATATCTAGAAGAAGCTTAACATATTATTGGGCATTACACTACTCAGAATTAAATCATATTAGCTGAGGAATGTATAGCCATTTATATTAAGTACATTTATTAGATTTTAAAAACAGCCTGCAATAATTGCAGAATTCAAAGAAATATGTACGATAGGCTATGTACTCAACCTCATTTTATTCTTTTTATGTAACGTCTTTTTTTTTTTTAAAAAAACACCACCATTATAGGATAATCATATATTTAATTTTAAACAATTAGATATTTGTTAAATCGTGTATTTTTATGTAATTTTTTTTTGATGTACAACCAATAATAAATCATATAAAAACAATAAGAAAAATGGACAATAATAAATACCGTAAAATTAATTGATTTTCTGATAAATTAAAAAAAAACATGTTTGTAGATTTTTTTCTTTTACAAGTCAACACACTTATGATTATTATTAAATCATCATATTTGTCTAGCTTTCTATTAGATATTGATCGATCGTGTTTACACTCCAATCTATTACTTCCAGAAGGATATTTTTTTTTGTGTGTTTAATTAGTTTAAATTAATTTTTACAGAGATAAACTGATTAATCGCTTATGAAACACAGTGAGTTAACTATGAAAAACACGTATAGTTTTATTAAATTAATTCAAATCTTTATTGTCATTCATCAGAGGATGAAGAATCATCAATAACTATTTAATTTAAGCATTTTATTCTTTCTGCAATGATTTAGATTAACATGGAGTTTTTTTTTTCTTAATAAAATTGAGTTATAGTTAATTTACTGAATAACCATTCCCTGTATGATGGCTAGCATACGTCTGGATAAGTTTTGTTATACAGTAGTTGAAAGATAATTATTATTTAACTTACTTTTAATGTCATTGCAAAATATTGTCAAACACCTAGGCTCTTAAAATAGTAAAATATGACCTCTGACATAATCATTAATTCCATTTTTTTAATAACTTTTTTGTTCCTTTTTAATTTTTTTTAACCAAGTGGATTTTTTTTATTTAGTATTTGAAATTAAATCATTAAAAAAAATCCATTGTGTGTGGCCTTTAAATTCATTAATTTTAAAAATTGAATTTGTACAAAAAAAAACTTCAAAGATAAAATATATACAGTATATACACAGTAATATTTTAAGATTTATTATATTAAAGATATCCACAGTGCGATTTATCAAATTATAAAACCACAACTTCTTACTTTTGCATGTTATAAGTAAATATATTTTTTTGATGATGTTATTAACCGATTATAATTTCTGCCTTGGATGACATTTTCAAGGTATATTATTTTTTACTTATACATTCTTTTCACTTAATTCAACCTTACAACAATGTACAAGTAAAAAATAACACACCTTAAAAACGCCATCCAAGACAGAAATTATAATCGGTTAATAACATCTTCAATAAAATATATTTAATTATAACATGCACAAGTAAGTAGTTGTGGATTTATTATATTATTATTATATTTATTATTTATTTAGATTCTATTAAGTTGAAACTATGATATCTAGTCGTTTAACAAAAAAACTGTTTTGCATTAATATATACTATAAATTAGACTTTCATTTCATCCTAATCAATACAGTATATACACTATATATATTTTTTCAGTGACTTTAAAGAGTTCTCGGAACAATTATATAGCCTGCTTTTTTATTTTAATTATTTGATCTTTAATTAAAATTCATTTTCTTTTCAGATGTTGACAGCTTGAACAACAAGAATAATATTTCTTGTTCAAAATAAAAATCGAAGATGGACCAAATTAGAAACAGTATAGTTGTAACTTTTTTAAAAAATGTTTTGCATATTATGTATTTGTAATTTATTTTAGATGACTATTTTATTTACCATTGTAATTTAAATTGTGACTATTGTTATTTACATTTTTAATATTCTTATTTTAAGATATGTACTTTTATTTTGGTTTTGTTTCCTTTTTAGTATGGTTTATTTTTTTTAGTTATTTATGTCATTTTAAAAATACTAGTTTTTTTTTTTTTTGATAGAGGTCTTTCATCCTGTCAGAGAGTAATCAAAAACACTTCTTCAAAAATGTATCATCAAAACTGCATTGCTTCTTTAAAAAAATAATGATCAAAATTTATAAACTTACTGTATATACTCTAAATACACTGTAAATCACAATGTAGTCAAATTGATAATGTAAAGGTCATTATTGCATAAGTTAAGAAACTTGGAGTGTAAGTTTCAGATCAACTTAAAATTATTAATGCAAAACAAATTTCAATTTTATTAGAAAATTGAAGCAAAGAGATTTCTTTATTCCACAATATGGTAAGTAGTTAAATTGCTCATTTAAAAAAATAGACTGTATGACTAGAAGTATGGCATTATCATATTAAAAACACAATGAAAGGGGCTGGAGACCCAAACTAAGCCACAAAAATGCATTTTAAGATACACGATAATTAAGAAAACATCAACATAAGGACAAACCATTTAACCTTTGGTTACCTCTAACCATTTCCATATACAGTACATTGAGTTATTTTCCACTGTTTTTAAAATCTCTCACTTTGGAGATGAACAAACTTGTTGCTTTTATTTATTTACAAAATTTGATTGGTTTAAAATGTTTTGACAACTGGAATAAGCAATATGGATACCGCTCACTGTTTTATGCTGCTTCTATTTTAACAAATTAATAGAATTTGGAAATAGTCTTTGTATTAACCTGTATTGTTGATAGAAGTAACATAATTTCTTCTATTTTGTGATCGATTTTCTTTTAATATCCTAATCCTTATAGATTTAATGTGATACCATAATCAAATTTTACAATATGAATATCACGCCAAGGTTCATTTAACTAACAATTGATTAAGCTCAATATATTAAAATAAAGTATTGTAACTATTACATTGTGGCTAGTTGATAGTAAGACTGTGATACTGCAGCCTTCAATTAATATTAGATATTATCCGATGAGAAATCTATAATAAATTTCACATCTGCAATGCCATATTAGAGGATTCACAGAAACAAAAGTGCACAACAAAATGCACAATTTTTTCACGCTAACAGAATAAATCAAAATTTTTAAAAAAATTCTAGTCATTCTTCACGAAGAAACAGATATTTTTATTGTGTATATATTTCACCGATATGAGTGTGTCTATATTTGTTACTATTAAATTTCTTAAAGTTTATGAAAATAACAAATCTAACTTGCTGTATTATATACTGTATGTTTAAATATTATTACTATTTCATACTCGGTATGTTTCAGTTTTAAAATTATGAATGTGATTTGAAATGCTATTTTTATCCCTTTAGCTTTCTTAATGAGATGTTGCAACATAATTATGTTTCTATTTTTGATATTGATTATTAGACCACTTGGTTGTAAAATGTTGAATATTTTCAACTTTGTTGGTAGTGTTAGGGATATGAGAATTTAAAAATAGTTTTTAACTATGGGTTTTCCAATTATTGCATACGGTATATAAAAAAATGATAGCGTCGCTATCTCAAATTTTCATATTGTAAACAACTCTAGTTTATCGAAGTGCAAGTATTCTTCATAAAAAAAGTTTGTTAACGCTTATAGAATCTTTATTTACAATTTATTTATTTAAAAAAAAAAAATGCACTTTCAATTGAGAGGGATCTTGTTATTGACCAGCTTTATTTTTCTACATCACCTCTCATATCACTGTGTTATTTAATAAGGTTTTACCCATAAACAGTTTTTTAGTTTTATCATTATATCTATAATAAATATTTTTAAAATTACTTTGTAAAAATTTTAGATATCTTTCTCTGCTATGTAATGAAAAAAAAATCAAATCTTTGCTAGTTTATCCCACTACTGCCCAAAAATAAATTAATAAAATAAAAGAATCACAAGTCTACTTGAGTTTGTACTTGATATACAGTATATAACAAGTATTTCAAATACCTATAGCAATTTACAGCTAGTAATGAAGTTTTGATGCTGTGAAGAAGTCATAAAGGGATTTATTGAATATTACAAAATTGGTCATAGTGTAAGCATTGATTTCTGTCTAAATTCATTTTGGTTTCCTTCATTACAGTCTTTTTATAGAACTCTTATGTTCATGTTACTGAAGGCTATAGTATTTTAATATTGAATACTTACTGTACTTCAGTTTTATGTGGTCATTATGTATTTTAAATAAAATAAATAATCCATTAGGCCAGGCCTGCTCAAAACCAGAAAAAAAGCTCAGAAAATAAATTTCAATATTTTTACATGCACATTTTGCGAATCGGCTTGATTTCATCCCTTCATCAAACACGCTAAAATATCGATATTCCCATAAAAATCAGATTTTTAAACTTAAAATGTTCATTAAATTTGTATGCAAAGTTCATAATTCCACACTTCCGCTAGGCGCAAGTAATTTTGACTGCCATTTTTTTGTTCAGTTTTTTTGTTGAGGTCAATCGCAAGAAATTAGAAAAATGATAAGTAGCTCTTATACTCTTAAAGTTGAGCACGCCTGCATTAGACTATTTAATTAACTTACTGTAAATGTGAAGACAATTTTCCTATATGAAACAAAGTCAATTCCTCTTCATTTGTATAAAAAGTTTGCCTAAAAAAGTTTTTATTTTCTACCAAGAATAAAATTTGTCTTACTTAGAAATATTTTTTAATGTATTTAGGCAAGTATAATGCCATAGGTCATTACTTTAAATTGTATATTTATTAGGGTTGTGATTAAAGCTTTGGTTTTACAGTCAGATTTGATAATATTGAGTTTTGGGTTGAAAATACTGTAAATCAATCAACATTAATTTTTCTGTAAAATATAAATTTTCATACATGTTCTTAGCTATTATTATACAATGCTTAGACAGTTTCTTGATTCAGAGGAATGAGTGTTTGATGTCTATTTCTTCCCAAATTATTTATTTTATTCAAATTTTTAATTTTGTCTACAGTATAATTTTTTAAAAATACGGTAGTTAAATATTAGCCGATTCAGTTTTTTTAAAGCTAAGATCACCATCGATGCTTGCGGTGTTTCAATGGACTATTTGAATTCACGATACAGGAAAGCTGCAAATTAATGAACTTATGACATAACTTAATCAGAAAATGACATACTGATTGGTGCAGTTATTCTTATAGTCTGGACTATAACTAGAAACTTTACTTTTTAATAAAAATAAATGTCAGCTGCTATATAAATATTTTCCAAATTATTAATTATATATAGCCTACAGTACATGTGATTTTTTTTAAAATGACATGCATACAGTAGATAAATTATGAAATATCTGATTAAACTTTTTTTACTGCATATTTAAGATTTATAAATAAAAAATAAAAAAAGAGTTTGTCTAACTTACTGTAGCTATCATATGCAACGTGGATTTCTAAATGTGAAAGGAATTAATTATTTGTGCAATATTTAGTCTTGAATTCCTTCATATTTGGATTTTCCTAGAAAGACAAATTAAACAAAGTTTCCATAATATTCTTATCTATTTTGTTTTTATATTCCTAGCTCTTTTTTTTTTGTTTACAAAATAAAATAAGATTAATACTAAATGTTGTAATAATATAAAGTAGAGTATTGTTATATTGCCACAATATATCTTGTCATTCCCAGGTTAAAAGAAATTGGCAGCAAACCTCCAATACACTGTGCATAAGGATTGTGGCACCTAAACACTTAGTTCCTTAGAATCTTTACATATTCTTAAGTTATACATGATTTCATTCCTTGGCTTGTTCCTTTCAAAATTTTAGGAGGGTGCTGTTTAACATAGTGGGCATTCTAAGAATATTTTTTTTTATTTTATCAAATTCATTTATCTGATGATTGAATAGCAAAAACTTATCTAATTTTTTAATTAGTAAAATAAACATTACAACATTTTAATAAAGTTAAATAAATTTATATTAATCAAAACTTAGAGGTTATTTGCTGCCTATATGCTTTCCAAGTTAGAAAAAAAAAAAAGGACCGAGCAATGATACAAGCTATTATGGGATGACTGACAACTCTCCTTCCCCCCCCCCCCCACACTTTCTAACCTATTTACTACATTCCTATATTAAAATATTTCATCATATGATGGATAATTTGTTCCTTAGACCCCACTACATTCCCATTATTATTTTAAAGTAAGTATAGATGAGTGTTTATAATGAAGATATAAATTTACAGGGTTAATAATATTTGATTACACAAATTCATTATTCTCTTCAATATAAAAAACCATTGAAATTTTTTTAATTATATATTTACAGTAATGTGGTTCATGATATTTTGATTCTCTGTGATTTGAAGTTTAATGACTTCAAAATTATGTCGATCAAATACAGTAAGGTATGCTGAATTTGAGATGGTTAGAGTGTCGTCAAAGAGGGCCTTGCCAAATAAGTGTGCCACCCCTATTTCTTGGCCAAAGATAGGTAAAGTGCAAAGTCACCACAACAAACATTTTGATCGCTCAAAGAAATCCAAGCTGTGCTATATACTGTAACTGTGTCCCCTTAGTTTTTATCTCATCTAAGGTACAAGAAAGTGTTTTAAGGTAATCTAAATAAGTGTCATTTTTAACCATTTTTTGGAATTTGATTCTAGCCAAACAAGTGTGCCTGGGGCAATTTTGCACTACATTCTGTAATTTAATTCTAAGGTTAGCTAGCATAGTGCCAACCTCTTTTCTCCCTGAACAAATGATTATTGTGCATACATGATCGGCATTCTTTGGTAATAAGATCCCCGCTCCCTTGCCTTAATAGTACATAAAATTATAATGGCATTATGGTAAAAAATAAAATGTTAAGCAAATAATTAAAGTAAGCATAATAATTTAATTTATTTTTGTCAATTTATTAATCAAGCACAAATGTTATAAAAACAAGAAAAAATATTTTTTAGTTTTTTAATCGTATAGCAGTTTTTTAAAAAACATTTTACCTCAGTGAAAAATTACATCTTGAAAAAATTTCCATTATATAAAAAAATTAGAAAAAAAAATAGTGTCAAAATGCTCTTGATATTTATTATAAATCAAGTTTGAAAAAATGCATAAATACAATAGTTTTTATGGTGATTTGCACCATTCACTAACCACATATTATTTGGCAGTCCTATTAGTGCTAAGTTCTAAACCTTAACGTGTATCTTACCAGTTTTATGTATTCCATCTCACTTTTGCTTTGTAGCATATTTTTAATAGTATTTAAGATTTCACAATTGTAAATCTATTAGCTTTATGCAAACATTAACTACTGAATCAAGCAAATTTAGCACAATAAAAACACAAGCACCATCTAGCACATTTTCTTAAGTTAAATAGCTTGTGCACTTAAAAATAAATTTACAATTTCTAATTTCATTATCACATTTTGGTACATTTACTTTAAAATGTTATACTCCATCATTCCAATTTTTATTTGTATCATTGGTATATTTTGTTTGGTCCATATCCAACTATATTTAATTTTATTTTAAAAATTTAATTTTATTTTTACCTGCCATTCATCTACATATAATTCAATCTAAACCATTATTTTGCATTTTTTGCTTTCATCATTCCAACATACCTAAATTCTATTAGATTGTCTATATGGTTGTAATGACTACATTAAGGAAAAAAGAAAAGCTTTATTTAGTAAAGTATACTTAACTAAATTATTCATACATTTATAGTTAGTGGGGTTTTTGCCTCCCTCGAAATTGAATAATTTTTTAAATTAACTGTTGCAATAAATGTCTGTGTTATTAATTAGGCTACTATAAGAATATACAGTAGATAAACACAATATACAGTATATACACATATAGTATATTTATATACAGTATATTATATACACTGTGCTATATTGTACATGGCTATTTGTCTTCAAATAGCCATAAAGGTCATTCATGATGAAAAACTCATTATGAAATATAGTAAAGACTAAATCTTACATCATATAAAAAGAAAAATAATAGAGAAAAGTAGTTTAATAGACAACACCAGATTTAGATTTTAAATCAAATTTTATCGGGCCTAAATATATATATATATTCAAGAATGCATAAATGATCAAATCCCAATTTCATATCACAATTACTACAGACCATATTGTGTATACAATTTCTTGTTTTACAGTTTTTATACACAGTACACACTAATATTTAATAATGCTTAAAATAAAATTATTTACTGAAACAAAATTAAAAATATATAGCCTACCATAATATTAAGCAAATGTTATTTTCAATTTTAAGCTTTTCAAATGTTACTATTATAATTGTAAACTTAATTTCAACAGCTTTTTATAATTAATCTATAATGAAAAATAATCAGTTTTAAATAACAGTCGTTTAATGATGGGACACAAAGAAAGAATAAACTTGAAATGTTAAAAAAAATTCAAATAGGCTAATATAGAAGTTTTTGAAAAAAAATATTCAATATTCATTTAAAATGGCACTATCCATCGATAA
>PXIH01S0001025.1:5822-16219 GCA_003024985.2 Euperipatoides rowelli
TCCTGTGTTAACCCCAACTTCTAAGAAAAACTGTCTGCACATGTGCAGCAGTGGTGTGTCCAGGTATAATGGGAGACTATATTTTCCACTGTGTCCTAGAGAGTAACTATGTCAAATTTGGACCAGATCAGTCCAAAAGTTTAGCAATGTATAGAATGAAAAAATTCCCGTGTTAACCCCAACTGCTATGAAAAACTGTCTGCACATGTGCAGTAGTGGTGTGTCCAGGTATAATGGTAGCCTATATTTTCCACTGTGTCCTAGAGAGTAGCCTAACTATGCCAAATTTGGTCAGAGGATATAAAGTATATTATCATCTAGAGCTTTGCATTGTAGTGTATTATCTGTGTGTCTTTGTTCATTCATCAGTAGAGTGGGCCACCCCCAAATTATTGTAGTGACTAAAACCATTATTAATTGGTTTAAAAGATAGTCCTAGTAAATTTGTTAGAAATTTAAAAGTGTGGAAATCGTGTTATATCTTCAATTATTATTATTACTATTATTATTAATAATAATAATAATAATGGTAGGCTATTATTATTATTATTATTATTATTTATATATTTATTTGTTTACTAATTTTACAAAAACATTGCTGTTTATAGCTGTAGTATGGAATATTTACAAACTATTTGCAATAAACTTATCAGTTGATGTACAGTATATGCACGTTTCTTAAGTATTTTCTTTCCTTTTGATTTTATTAAAAGGAATCTATCAGAAGTTTTGTATCAGGAAATCTTTTGAAATGTCAATAGTCCTTGTATAATTTAGTGTTTGGGATTGCATCACAGTTTATAAACAGATGTTTGAAAGAGAAAAGAAGTTTATAATGTATCAGTGAATCATGTACAAATATTTCAGTACTATAAATTGATATCTGTTCATTATTAATTACTTATTGATTTTTTTTTTTTCCTATCTTTTTTTTTCAGACTATACATTTAGCTCAAGAAGATCTAGATGAAAAAGTACAATGCCGAGTTCTGGATTGTGATACAATTTCTCAAGTAAAAAGTAAATTATTAGATGCATTGCATAAAAATACGCCCATGTCTATTCGACCGTCAATACATGATGTTGATCTGGGTAAGTAAATACATTTCTTCCCAATAAATTAAAACTGAATTGTGCTTTTGTAAAAAAAAAAAAAATTCTGAATTATTTCAAATGCAAATTTTTAAATATAGCCAGAAGAAAACTAAACATTTTTGTCTTACATTGAAAAAAAAAATCAATCAATAATTTTCTAATAAAAAAAAATTTATTAAATATTTCTTTAAAATCAATAAACTTTCAGCAATTTTCATTTTTCTAATCAATTTTGTATTGTATATGACACAAGGCAAAGCTTTCTGCAGGGTATAGATGAGAGTGAGGCTAGTGTTCCGGGATTGGGTTGTTGGAAGAGATTTGCTAGTTAAGGGGAGAGAGGAGGCTAGTGTATAGCCTACTGTAAGCTAAATGTATCTTTTAAAAGTTATATTTTTTCAATGTTGTTATATTTTCTAATCTTTTATGTCTATATTGCATTTCCTCACAGGTTTTGTGATTTATCGTTTACAATAAAAGTGTTATGACAATTTTTTTTAAAAAAGCCATTTATATATTTTCTAATTATGTAAGAAATTTTTACGGGTGTCTCTAACAAGCACCTTGTGCCTATGACATAGCTATATGTATATATACTACATGCTGTTATCTGGTCCATTATTGTTTATAATAAATACTCATTAATAATTTATTTCAGTTGAAAAAAAAAAAAAAAGTATTTTACTGTAAATAATTACGTCCCATTTTTAAATGTTTTGAGTTCGGATAAATGTTGATATTGGAGTGGTTAAAAATTGCAGATACTGGAATTTCTGCCTTTATTTAAATATTTCCCGATTTTCTCCATTTAAAAATAAGGGTGGATTTGTTTATTTAAAATGATAAAATGTGATTTTAAGGATTCCACATACACCCACCCCCCTCCCCCCAAAAAACATGCCATTGAAGTTTTCCTTGAGACTGAGTGAGAATTAATTTACTGGATAGATAGTTTTTCTATCAAATTTTAATCACTGTCGAAAGTCTTGGTTTATTTCAAGAGAGAGATTAAGTAATCTAAGGAAAATTTTTGGATATGTGTTTATGTCTGTTCAAATGTTTAGCATCCTTCCTAACATGGCACAAACTTAAAATCATGTTGGTAGTTTCCATAGTGTAGACAATCTAATAAGTATATAAACAAACTTTTTATTTTATTTCTTTCTTTTTTTTTGGGGGGGGGGGGGAACACAGCATGATGGGAGATTTTCTGTGCAAAGAACTGGTACACTGATAGTTTATTATAAACAAAACTCGACCATAGTTTTGCTTTATTCTATTTTCAATATTTCTAAACAAAATAAGAAGAATTATTTAACATAGAACACACCTCTTCTTAATTGTAATTCTGCCACCTCCATAAAGAATATTATTTTTGATTGGGTACTCAGTGGGTGTCATCAGGCCTGAAGCTAGAGAATTTTATTGGGGAGGGTGGGAGAATTTCTCAACATTGACTCCTTAAACTCCCAACTCATAACTATTGTACAGTTTTTTTCCTTTTCATTCAACTGGTTTATTCCCAACTGCCAACAGGTAATTCCCCAACTTTTGGACTTTCAGCCAAAGTTGCAGGTGGAATGTCTTTTCTACCCCAACCGTAATGACACCCCTGGGTGCCATAGTCGTAAATTTTCATAATTTTCAAGGATTTTAAAGATTTAAACACTGACTAGCAAATAAGCCCATTACACCGGCAAATCAATAAATATTTTATGCAAATAAGCCTATTTTATGCAAGCTAAGAATACCTAAGAATATCTTAGAGAACCAAATAAGCCCATCAGCCCGTTACACGGCATTTAAGCCCGTTACACAGGCATTTTATTATTCTAGCAAATAATAGTTCCCGAGATGACCATTAGGTGGCGCTACGAGACGATCATATTCCAATTAAGATATCGGATAGTATTAGAATATATGATAATTTGAAGTTAAGATCGAATAAATATAATTCTTGATAATCGATACTACAAACTTAAATCTTGGAAAATAGATATGATGAGATTGATTTTTGTCAAGACATGCATCTTAATTACAAAGTGAATGGAAAAGGGAATCCAAAATTATATACTGCAGGATAAGCAGAATCCTTTAACTAAATTGGTGATATATATTTGTTTAAAAAAAATGAACTCAAGAATATTGTCAATTAAGCTTGGAAAAAAAAAACTTTTTAAATTCTTGGTACCTTTAAATGAAATCCAAGTAATTTTAATTCCAGCTATTTTTTTTAAAAAATAAGTAATTTCAGTTTCAAGGTTGTTTATAGTTAACTTTTTTAGTATTAATCATCATCATTGAAAATAGGGTTGCATCAATAAGCAAATTGGCCGACTACCGATTAATCGGCCAAAGAGCCGATTGGGCCGATTACCAATTATCTTCTGATTAATTTATACATCCTGGTTGACCAAAAAGCAATTGGGCTGATTATTATTGATTAATCCACTGAAGAGCTGATTAGGCTGATTACCTACCAATTAATTGGTCATCCCTAATTAAAAGCTTTCTCCAAGGTGAAGATTCATGCTCATGGATCACCAAATATGTTTATCTTGAGCTCTTCTTTTTCACATTGAATATTCCCTGATGTCAGCTCAGTCCTTAAGTTCATCCATCCATTCTCTCTTTTGTCTTCCTCTTCTTTTTTCATTTTCTGTCCATCCTTCAAGTGCTGTACTAGTCTAATCCCTGCTGATCCTCTCAAGACATTCCGACATATTTCTATTTCTCTTTTAAGTATAGCGTTATTACTTCAGTTTTAAGGATAGCATTATTACTTCAAGAATAGCGTTATTACTTCATTTTTAAGAATAGTGTTATTACTTCATTTTTAAGAATAGCGTTATTACTTCAGTTTTAAGGATAGCGTTATTACTTCATGTTTAAGAATAGTGTTATTACTTCTTTTTTAAGAATAGCGTTATTACTTCATTTTTAAGAATAGCATTATTACTTGCTTTTTAAGAATAACGTTATTACTTCATTTTTAAGAATAGTGTTATTACTTCATTTTTAAGAATAGCGTTATTACTTCAGTTTTAAGGATAGCGTTATTACTTCATTTTTAACAATAGCATTATTATTTCATTTTTAAGAATAGCAGTATTACTTCATGTTTAAGAATAGCGTTATTACTTCATTTTTAAGAATAGTGTTATTACTTCATTTTTAAGAATAGNGTTATTACTTCATTTTTAAGAATAGTGTTATTACTTCATTTTTAAGAATAGCGTTATTACTTCATTTTTAAGAATAGCGTTATTACTTCATTTTTAAGAATAGTGTTATTACTTCATTTTTAAGAATAGTGTTATTACTTCATTTTTAAGAATAGCGTTATTACTTCATTTTTAAGAATAGCGTTATTACTTCAGTTTTAAGGATAGCGTTATTACTTCATTTTTAAGAATAGCGTTAATACTTCATTTTTAAGATTAGATTTGATAATTAAGTTTTCACTCATTAATTTTAACAAAGATCAAAAGGTGCTAAAAGATAGTTTTGTATCAGCTGATTGAAATATTGGCTAACAAAAGGTATATTTTTTTATTTATTTATTTTATTTCTCCCTGTATGATTTTGATTTCTGGTAGTTTACTATGTTTTCCTCCAGAACTTTACCACTAAAATAATATTTTTTACAAAACCAACAGAAAACAATATTATCAGTTATTTTAATTTTTATAAATTTCTTATATAACATATAACAAAGTAATTTCACAATTAGATTAAGATGTATAAAAGCTATACTTTATTGAATTACTATTATTAATTCTCTGCCAACAAAAAATGTATACACTCTACTAGACTAGACATTAATCTATAAAGAATATTGAAACATGATAGATTTAGAATAATTAATAGTGACATTCAATTTCTTATTCTATTAATATTTTTTTTAATAACCTTTAATGGTTAATATTTTTATTGGATTATGTAAAACACAGACTAGTCAATAAAAATGATTAAAATGAAACTTTCAATTTGATAAAATAAAAAATATAAAAATATTACGTACAAAATCTAGAATAAATTAAAAACTATATTTAATTTTTCTAATTCAGATTTAGCTTACAATTTTTCAACTTAATTTAGACAAGGAAATTGAATAAAATCAATTAATAGATGTTATACCTTTATAATAGTTTACACAAATATCATATGCTGACTTAGACGGTCTGTAATCTTCCAATGTTGAACCCCAATGTAGAACTTTCCCAGCTGTCTACTTACATATCTATTACCAGGGCCAAATTTATATATGGGCTCCCCTCCATCATGAGGCCGAGGGCTTTATGATGCATGGGGGTCTCAGCCTCCAAACTTTATATATCACAGGGCAAAAAAAAAAAGGTTAGCTAAATTTTAACATAGGGCCTCCTAATTTATAAAGCCCGGTGCTAAAAAAAAAGCTTATCAAATCAGATACAAAGTTAACAAAACGTCCAGTCAACTTAAAAAAAAAGAAAAAAATATTATCAAATCAGACAGAAAGTCAACAAAATGCCAACTAAAAAAACTAATAAAAACTTATCAAATCAAAATCGACAAAATGTCCAGTCAACTTAAAAAAGAAAAGAAAAAAAAGCTTATCAAATTAGACAGTCAACAAAATGTCCAGTCAACTAAAAAAAAGCTTATCAAATGAAAGTCGACAAAACGTCCAGTCAACTTAAAAAGAAAAGAAAAAAAAAGTTATCAAATTAGACAAAATCGACAAAATGTCCAGTCAACTAAAAAAAAGAAATAAAAGCTTATCAAATCAGTTGACAAAACGTCCAGTCAACTTAAAAAGAAAATAAATAAAAAGCTTATCAAATCAGACAGTTAACAAAATGTCCAGTCAACTAAAAAAAAGCTTATCAAATCAAAGTCGACAAAACGTCCAGTCAACTTAAAAAGAAAAGAAAAAAAAGCTTATCAAATTAGACAGTCGACAAAATATCCAGTCAACTAAAAAAAAGAAATAAAAGCTTATCAAATCATAATCTATTCCACTAAGCTGATTATGTTCCATAGCTACAATCTTGCTTTCCTTTTATTTACTGTTCCATCTGGGTTTTCCTTAATATTATACACCCATTTGCTTTTAATAACTTTCATATCTTCCTTTCTCGGTACTAACTCCAAACTTTGTGTAAATATATTATCACTTGTCTTTATCTTTTTTTTCCTTGTGCCGATCACCATTAGTTGGGATTTTTTTGGATTTACCATTAAACCATTTGATTCCAACCACTTGGTGTCAATTTCTAAGTCAACATTTAGATTTTGTTCAATCTCCTTTATGTTGTCAGAGCTATAGTAAAGGGTCGTGTCGTCGGCAAAAAGTTTAGCTTTACCGTAGTTAACTCTATCAAAAACAGGGTTTATAAAGATATTAAATAAAAATGATCCGAGAACAAAACACATTAATAGAAAATTTCACTTTGTAAAAGAAGAACTATTGAAAGGATTAGGATTAGGAGTAGCAAGGGAATATCAAGTTGAATTTTGTGAAATCTGAAGATATAAAAGCTGATTTTTTAACTAAGCCTATTATGTGGAACTCAAATTAATGACACTAACCAAAAATTGGGTATTTGTAAGAAAACATTACCAGTCCATACGTAAAAGGGAAATTTGTTATACATAGGTATTTAATTTATTATACGTATATATTGATGATAATAAGAAACGAGACTTAAACGAGATATTGATTTAGCAGATGCTGATTGGTCCAGAATGTAGTCTGCTAAGACCGTCATGCTCTTTATGTTTTTAATGGATATATAGCGTTATGTTTTATGTATCCTGTTATAACTTTATTAATTAATTAATAAATTAATGGTTATGTTAAAATAACTAGATAAGTATATTTATTCAATCTTCCTATTGAAATTGACAGCATAACAAAATATATTTTATTGAATTTAACAAACCTAAAATATTTTTACCTTGATAAATGATCAAATTTTCAATTTTGATCCATTTGCTAAAAATAATATTTAATTTTTAAATAGTGATATTTTCTAAGAAAATTTAGTTTTGGAGTTGTGGCGTTTATTCTAAGGTAAAATATTATTGTGTGTGTGTGTGTGTTTTAAAAGTAGCTATTAAAAATATTAAAATGTGCGTTTATTCTGTTAATTGCTCAACTGCTGTTTACAATTTAACGAATTAGTTTAAATATTAATCATACCTGTTTAATTAATTAACATAGTAATTTATTTTCCACCAGAAATTTTAGCTGGTGATGACTATTTTTAAGCAGGTTATTGGGTGATGATTTTACCAAGTGAGAAATATGTGACATAACTTGGCTGAAAAAGCTATTTATTTTTTTTATATACAGGAACTTAATAATTTCTAATGCTTTAAATAACACTTTAAAAAAAATGATTCTGAAAATAAAAATAAATTTAATTGAAAAGTATAATTAATAAAAGCAAGTTTGTTTTAAATAACACAAAATGTCAATTAGAATTACATATCTCAATTTATTCTAATAAAAAAAAATGTGCGGAACAATCTCTTGTTTTGGCAGTAATGTTCCCATTAAGCTAATTTCATTACGTTACATTATTGTAGATTCAACACAAGAATTTAATTATTACAATTTATTTTTAAACCTGTGTTTTCATAAATGAGTCATTAAAGTGAACATATTGTCTCCTTTGGATGGAATATTTACCAGTTTAAATATTTAATTTTGTAGAGATGTGATTTTAAAGAGCAGTATGTTGTTTGTTAATTCTTAATCTTGAGTATCCATTTTGGATAATGTTAAATATATGTGTGGGAGTTGCTTATTTTTTAAATTTAAAATTAAAAAAAAAAAATTTAATTGACTCTCTTAAAGTTTGTTGGCTCTATATTAAACATGCACACCAGAGCCCAGATTTGAGTCATTCCATCATTGAGTCGTTGGTAAATAAAGCCTATTTTTAATTTTGACTCATTTATGTTTCATAAATGAGTCATTTGTTATAGCTTAATAACAAATTTAACTCCTGATTTTTACATAAACCAGCATGAAACTTTATGAAACCACTTAAAATCTTATACTAACGTTAACTTTTTTTTTTCGGACAGANGATGCTGCCGCTTTTGGCAGACTGCTTGCCGAAAAGAAAAACTTTAGAACCATTTCTGAGTTTGATATAATTAATTTCTAGAATTATTACATTATCATTTAAAGCTTTGCAATGTTATACTGATTTAAAGTCATTTCTTGATGTTTTATATCTTAAGTTGCAGATCTCTGAATGAAATATTAGTATCACATGGGTTTAAGTTTATAATGAAGAAGCATGTTTATTGTCTTCTTTCTTTTCTCACACATAATATCCATTCTTAATTCATAATATGCATATAAATAATAATAATTACAGAACAAGATTTTATATTCTAATGTAATTTATGCCCTATTAATGAAAATTTTTTTGAGGACTTTATCACTAGACCGCCACTACGATGCTGGCTCTGGACTATGCTGGTGGTGACCTCTACCACCAACATCACCTCTCACAAATATTAGTCAACCCATTTTATTTCATTAACCGATAATCTGGTCATGGGTCTTTTAAAAAAAACACACCAATAAATAAGACTGAAGCCAATAAGCGATGTTTTAATTTCAACTGGGAAATTCTCATTGTGCGTAAATTCCTAAATTGAGATTTTGAACCCAAGTGAAATTATTCAGTCACTTGTACAATAACTTGATAATAACTATTCCATCTTTAACATGCTCTGAAAATATACATAAATAAAAAAGATTGACTGATAGAAAGGAGAAAACTGATTCACCAGATTACGTCTGGAAAACTTCTTTGTTTGTCTCTGCACAAATTTCAAAATCAAGGATTAACAACTATAGGGAATTGCCTATTTTATTGGGCCTACACTACTAAAATATATTGACAGCCTGATAAGTTAAAAGTGTAACAAATGAATGGATACACTAATACTTATTACAGTTACATCTCAGATTATACTTTATTAAACATGGTTGTATGCTCAAACTTAAACAGCAAAGCTGTAATGAATGTTCTAATTATTGTACTGTATATTTGATAGTGTTCAAATTGATATATTGTGAGTATCTAAAAAATGATATACTACATAAAGATTAGAAATTAAATGGTCTAAAGTATCCATGTGTAACACGTGGCCCATGGGCCTCGTACGGCCCAATTGANGAGAGAGAGAGAGAGAGAGAGAGATCTATACGAGATCGTATACAAAGAAAAATGAAATAAATCAATATGTATAGGCAGATTAATGGCATGATAATGATAATATAATCCAGAGGAGAAAGGTCAGTTTAGAGAGAAAAATCAATATTAGAAAAAGATACTGACAGAGGGAGATCAATATAGAAAAGAAGGCTATAGATAATAAAGATTAAAATGCAAAACAATGGAGATAAATACAGAGTGAGCAGATTCATATAGAGCACTAGATATTCTTGTAGGATAAGCAAATTCATAATCAGTAGATATTCATTTACAGAGTAATGATAATTATAAAGTTGGAAGATATAAAGACAGGAATAGGACACCCATACTACAAGATGAATACACAGACATGAGAGATTGATTTATAGAGATGTATAGAGATGATTATTATAGAAAGTGATACGCGGAGAAATAATTAGATAAACAATGGATGAAAGAGATTAACAGATTGAACAAAAAGGTCAGAAAGGAGAGGGGGGGAAAAGGATAGTTACACAAAACTGGAGGTGCAAAATATGAAGAAAGGAGCTTCAAAATGAGTTAGAATCAGTTAAAGAATGAGAGATTAACAACTAGATCAAGGGAGACTAATATGTGAGCAAAGCAAATAATAATGTATAACAGTTTAGAAGTTTATGGGTTTTAACATTTTTCCAAACTTAAACTCAATTTTTTTGCTAACTTCTATTTTTAGAATGTTGTTTATTTTATTTTTTTTGTTTTAAAGACAAAAAAAAAATATCTAGCTTTTCTGCTTAAAATTAAATTATTGACTAAAATTTTATTTTTGTCTTTTTATTTTTTTATTATTGATTAACAGAATCTTTACTTTCAGCTGACAATTTGTTAAAACTTTTTAATAATTCAGAATTTCTCTTGAATTAGTAGAACATTAATGAAGATTAGTATTCTTCATTAAGACTCAAACCAAATGCTTAAAATTTTTATATCCACTTTTAAGAAACAGGAAATTTCCTGAGCAGGAAATGGCAATGCACTAAATAGGAACCAGAAGTTCACTAAACAGGAACTGGGATGCATTAAACAGGAACCGGGAGTGCACTAAACAGGAAC
>PXIH01S0001026.1:37043-52095 GCA_003024985.2 Euperipatoides rowelli
GTCTTGATGTCTCTGGTCTTGGCCTTGATCTTGGACTCGAAGTGTCCAGTCTTGATAACAAGTCTGTCAGGAAGCGCTGAAGCCTACCAAATTTTGATAATTTGCTCAATTGCAGATTTCTTTTTTTTTTTGTATTTTATTGATTATGAATATTTTGCTAAGAGAGAAGGTGGTCAGGTTGGAGCAGGTGGCTAATTCAACCCTAGTGTCACTGAAGACTTCCCCCTCCTGGTTCAGTAAAGCTCCTGCGATGGTTGTATCGTCAATCCAACACCATCCAGAAAGTCATGGGGAGTGCAGTTTGCACTCAGTCAAGACGTTTGAGAGGACGTAAGCATAAAGAGCCTGTATGTGAAGGAATATGGGAGCCACATTTAATTGACTTTAGTCAATTATGGATTTGTGCTGGGTTGTACTCCAAATGGGAGCACGGCAGAGGCGGCGGTTGGCGAGACCCACCCGGGACATACCCTTTTGCGAGCCAAGGGAGTACCATTAGATCCACGGCGGCCACTCTTGCCAAAGTGATATTAGAGTTGTTTGTTTTCACCAATTTTTTTGTGTTTTACTGTTGGAAGAAATTTATTATGATTCTCAGTATTTGTACACATCTTTTATTAAATCATTGTTTATGATTTCAACTTTCTTGATTCTTTTGAATTTGATATAATTTATTTATTTTATTTTAATGCTCTTTGATTAATTATTTGATCACTTTTAGTTTGTTTGCATTTTAGTTTATTTGTATATTTCTTTTGTTTACTCTTTATGAATGGCCATTCAAAAAATTGTGATTTTTACCTAGGTAATAAGATTATTTTAAACTTCTATTTCTCAGGAAGTACCCATGTATGTTTGGTGGGTCTTCTATCTCAATAAGCCTATCATCACTATCTTCATCACCACTCGAGCCTTCTGAGGCCGGAGTGCTGCTGTTGAGCATTTTTGACCCTCACCACCTCGTCGGGCAGCGTTGTAGTCTTGTATGTCCTTGCAGTGATCGTAGGTAATCCTCATATTGGTTAACTCGTTTTTTTTTTTGTTTTGTCTGGTTTATTTGTGTCCTCCCCCATATCATGTTTCTTCTGAAGGGAAAGTAATGATCGGTATATTTTGGTCATCATCTGGATTTTTACTATGCATAGGTATGGGTTGATCAACGTTAGTTTCTTCGTCTTCTATATAGTTTCTTTGTATGTAAGGTTTTAGTTTGTCAACATGTACCTTTTTTGTTGTTTCTGGGTTCTTTACTTTTGTATTATGTAGTTGGTGAGTCTAGTCCTTCTGATTACAGTATAAGGTCCCATGTATCTTTGGTTGAGCTTACGGTTATGGCCCGCAAAACTAGTTACATCAAGGCAAAGAACAGCGTCTCCTATATTAAATTCTCGAAGGTGTGGCCCTCTATCTTTTCTCCTGGTGTTAGTAATCAAGGAATCTTGCAAATTGGAGAAGCCTTCCGACTTTGCAGCCTCCAGTCTTTCCATTATGCAGTCCACTAGGTCGATCGATTCTAAATTATTTTCATTTTCTTCTAAGTTTAGCTCAAAGAATACGTCATATTTGTGAAATCCATGAAAAATGTAAAATGGCACTTGTTTTGTGCTGCTGTATTATTTATCGCCTGCATCATGTATGGCAGCATTACGTCCCAGTCTGTGAATTTTCTGTTACAGTAGTGTGATATTAAGTTCAGAATTTTACTATTTATTCTTTCACTTATCCCATTGGAGCGGGGCCAATAACTTGTTGAGGTTATTCTCTATCCCTAGTCTTTTATATAGTGTTGTCATTATATGCCCTACTAACTGAGGTCCTCCGTATCGTGTGTAAATCGTCTCTATGTAGTCTTTTGCTAAAACGTGGGCTTCTTGGCTGGGTAGTGGTCGGTGTATGTAATAATGTATTTGTTTCGTCTTTGTGTCGTGGAAAAAGGACCTAATATATCAATGCTGAGTTTAGTCATGCAGCTTGACGGTGGCTCAACTGCCTGAATAGGTGCTTTAATTCTACTACGATTCCTTCATTGGCATTTTTCACAGCTGTTATGTATTAATATATTTTTATATCCAAAAAATATTGTTTGCCATGTGAAATTTCTTTTTATTTTGTAAATCGTTTTATCCAATGAAAAATGCCCTCCAGTTAGGCTATCGTGGTAGAAATACATAACATCCGGTATGAGGGATGCTGCCACAACTGTTCTGTATGCTGTGCAGTTTGACTTTCCTAATTGGATTCGTTTCATTAATAGTTGATTTTCAACTATGATAAAATTTTCATTATTTTGTTTTCCTTGCTTTATTTTATTAATGAGGTCTAAACAGTGTCTTTTTTGGTGTTCTTGTTGCATTATTTCGATAGTAATGGATTTTTTGTTGTTTCGAGTACACACAAAGTAATCACGCTTTGTGAATACACAAGATTATATCTGCAAAGCTGTTGAGCTTACCTGGGATGTGCTCGAAGTGGATATCATTTTGCTGAATATTTATCATCCACCTCGCCACTCGTGAATTTGTGTCTTAGTTCTATTATGTACGTTAGGGGTTTATGGTCGGCCAATAGTATAATTTTGTTGCCATAGGTCATATGCTTAAATTGGTCTAAGGCAAATACTGTAGCCAGTGTCTCACGTTTTATCATGGCGTAATTTCTTTCTGCCTTATTTAGTCGGCGGCTGGCATATGCAATTGGTTGAAATACTCCGTTGTCGTTTTTTGAACCAAGACCGCCCTAGATATGTATGGGAAGCATCTGTTTTTATGACAAATGGTCTGTTCTATCTCGGAAAGGCTAGTAATGGGGCTGTCGTCAATTTTTGTTTGAGAATTTGGAAAGCTATTTCAGCGTCACTGTTCCAGGTAATTTTTGTATTTCGCTTTTTTAGTAAGTCACACAGTGGGGCAGCAATTTATGCGAAGTTCGTTACAAACTTTCTGTAAAAGTTTAGGTTCCCTAGGAAGCCTCATCCCTTTTACAGTTTGTGGTCTAGCCAAATTTTGTATAGCTGCTTAGCTATTTTCGACAAGTCGACAGCCATTTTTGTCCATCATGTGTCCCAGATAGTTAATGGACTCCCTGATAAAGTTTACATTTTGACGGTTTTACCGCTAGATTGACTTTTTCGAGGGCTGTGAGGACCTCTTCTAACGTTACTAGATATTCTTCGATATTTGGGGTGTATAATAATATCGTCTAGGTAGACGAACATGTGGCCTTTTAGTATGATTTCGTGTAGACATTCTACCATTATTTTCTGAAATACGACTGCTGACGTCACACATCCTTGGAAAAGGCGGGTGAATGTGTATTTGGCGAAGGGTACTGAGAAGGTGAACTTTTTTTGGGCATCTTCAGTCAATTTGATGTTAAAATAGCCATTATTTAGATCTAAGCTACTGAAGATGTGAGCGCCCCCTAGGTTCTCTTAGATATATTTGATTCGCATGATGGGGTATTGTTCAGTGACAATTTTATTTATTTTTCGCAAATCTAGACATTCTGACTTCCTTCGAGTCCTTCTTTGGTAATACGAGTACGGGTGAATTGTATGGGCTGTGCACTTTCTTAATTATTTGAGCTTTTTCTAGTTTGTAGAGCTGTAGTCTTAAGGGTTCCTATAACGTGCGAGGTATAAGGTAGGTACTGTCTTTGGTAAATAGGGGTCTCGTACTCTCATTCTTAAATTTGGGTTCATATGGTGGTATGTTTGCACCTGTCATGTTAGTCACGTCCTCTATGAGTATTTTTTGATGTTTATTCAGTATCTGTTCTATTGCATTTTGTGTGCGTCACTTAAGCCTAGCTTGGAAGTCTTGAAAAGCTCAAATAGCTCACATTCGCTGTTTTTTGATGTTTAGGTTAGTTCCGCAGCAAATCTCATTTTTTCTCGTGGGTTCGCGTTTGTGATCTCGTGATCCTTTCTCGTCGAGTCTGAATTCTACCGTGCGTTTTTCGCAATTAATGAGTGCCTCATACATAGTACAGATCGAAGCCCAATATCATTTGGAATGGCACTCTGGCTTGTAGTTTTACTACACAGAATTGCTGTCATATTTTTATTTGCCACTTTGATATTTATTAGTCCGTAGACCGATTAACGTTTGGTCTGAAACTGGCTATCTTATTGATACCGCCATTGTCTTTCTGCGGAGCTGTTTTGGGCTAATACAACTTGTGTCCAGAAGACAATTCTCAGCACCCGTTTCTAGGAGAGTGTATATCTTTTTCCCAAATACCTCAACTGTTATGATAAGTTTAACCTCGTAAGTTTCGTCAAACTTAATATTATTATTTGTACTAGGCTCGTTGTTTTTTTTGTTTTATCTTGCCTGGCGCAGACTGTTTAGTGTTGGTAGTTTTAGCATCCGTTTCAAACGCACCCTTTGCCATTTTGCTTTTCTTTGCGCCTTTGGATTTGCAATGTGAAACCGTAATATTGTTGCAATAATTTCTCGGATTACTTTGCTTGCACCTCCCTACTGGGCCGTCTTCCTTTAATATCTGCCATAAGTTAAAGGTAAGAAATTCGGGTGGATGTGTAACCGAGTCAGTTAGTTTAGTCTTTTGTTTATCTGGGCCTATTGTGCTAGTCTCGTTAACATTGAGCTTTTTTTTCCTTTTCTTTTTTGTTTTATTGGCTACTTGCCATTCTGAAACTTTTTTAATCTGTTTATGAGTTTCTTTCGTATCTTCTGCCTCGAGTGGTTTTGAGTCAAGTGATCCGATTGGCTTATTGAGATTAATGTTACAATCTGGGCTTGTATTTGCCTGAGAAAGCTTTTGGGGGTACCTACGTTCTATATGCCCTACACCGTTGCAATGGTAGCATATTATTGCTCTTCTAGTTTTTTTTCTCTATTAATTGCTTATTCAGCCTAGATAATTCTGATACCTCCAACATGGCGTAAGCAAAATATTTCATAATGTAGGTTAAAATTTAGACATGCCATGCAGATGCTACAGTGAATTTTCTAATAAAATAAATTTAGCCTATCATACTTGTCAAAAAAAAATTTGAAATTTTAGCTAATCTGACTAAATTATCTACTTCGGGCTGTCCTTTTACTAATCTAAAAATCCTGGTCATGGCACCAAAATTTTATCCCCATATGTCATATACTACACTGTAGTAAGGCTTCGTCGGATTGGAAATAGCCCATCTCATAGAGCTTAGCTCCCCCTATGTTAGCTCTATTCTACCATGAGACAGACTATTGAATTAGATAAGCTAATTTGCACCTTAGCTTGACACAATCTATTACTACTGTGACACCCGGCTCCGAGGTCGGCATACCCTACACTAGTATGGAAGACAGAGGGTCTCCGAGGCCAGCATAGACTACACCCACATGGAAGTCAATAGTGAAAATCAGTCTTGATTGTACCTAAGGCAGGGGTCCTGTCTCTGAGCCCAGTTATAAAATAACACTTGCATCGTCACTAATATGAAGTTATTATATTCTGTAAGCGTCACTTAGCGACTAGACCTTGTTACAGCTAATAAGGGCACTTGTGACATAGCAAAGCGCAAGTAATAGACTGTAACCCTAACTTGAGATGACAACTATTATCTCCGCAGAATCGGCTTGGGGGGGGGGGGCTCAAGCACGACAGTTAAGGCAGAGTCGTAGCACAAAGTAGAAACATACATAGGTACGTATTGTCATAGAAGATATCTGAATTGTGGTACGAGTGATAATTTGAAGTCTTGGCATTTATTAATATTTGAATAAACCAGGTGACATAGCCTAACAAAATTTCAGGAACTGCTATATTTTTTTAGTTATATTTAAGGAATTTTAGGATAGGTAGAAAAAAATAAGGAATTTTAGGAGGACTGCACGCCCTGATTCAATAGCATACTAAAATAGTATTGCTATAATAAATAATTTACTTTCATTATCTCAGCATAAAAAACACATTGTCCTTTCAGTTTTTTATCAACTTATATAATACGATATTTAATATTAAATATTCAAGCAATATTTGATACTAAATTATTGTTCTAAGAGTAAATGGTGAACCAAAGTTTGCTAACTAGCTCTTACATTGCAATGTTATTTTATATATTTATTACATATATATTGAAGTCAATATAAAATCAAGCTACTAAATAACCCTCGACTCTCTTAATCAATAATTAAAAGTGACGATAATAATAACTTATAAGCATAAAACATAGAACTGATTGGCTACTCTACTTTTGAACTAAATCACTGTTGGCTCTCTACAAACTATATATCTGCAAAGACTTTGTGATAGAAAGAACATTTGCCCAAACAAAAAAACCGTTTTGCTAAAAAATAAATCAACCTAATTACATTTACTCGATTGCTGCCAAAAAACCAATCAACCGCTGTACATCACAATAGTCTCACTTCCTGTCTGCCCTCTCAAATCTAAACTAAGAAACAGTTGCAGCAGCAATCAAGTGTAGAAAAGCGATTGTGTAATCCTAGCATCATTTGCGAGAACACCATTCATCGTTAGAAGTTTATCTGACTTCCTGCTCTCTCTTTTTCTCTCATCATCTTGGCTGAAGTCAACAAATCATGAAGAGCATCCCAGAAATGAAGTCCACAGAGGGCAGGGAATGCAGCAAATAAGCCACCAAGAATGCACAGGATGAATTTGAACTGGCTAGTGTTTAAACCCCTCTTGTGGCAGAATCCTTTGAATCGTCAAAGAGAACAGACGTACCAATCGTAGATTATAGCAACAGGTCATATGTTTCCATTTAAAATATTGTTTAGTTTGTAGAGTCAGTCCAACAGTTCTAACACAATTATGGACTGTCTAATTATAGTCGTTATCATTTACGGTACAAGGTGTTCATCACCTTCATATATTTGTTCCATTTAAAAATGTAACGAATTCAGATTCCAATACCTTTTAGGATTATCACTAGTTTACAACAGGTGTTTCCACCTCAATTACTGTACATCTATTACCTTTAGATATTGCTTTTTTAGTATCGAACGATAGTTGTATACATTGTTTAATTGCTGTATAACTTTATACAGTAAATGCTCAGACCTCGTGTCTAATTTAGACACTTTTAAAATAAACATTTTTATAGCTAAGCCAACCTGAGCATATCTCCTTTACTTTTGACTAGAATTTAGACATTAGGATATTCGTAACCTGTATTTTTTAGGAAAAGGCCTTAACTATAATTTTATCCCCACACGGCTTCTTTCTCTTCCAAAGCTATTCTGCATTTTGTGAGCGTCCGTCTCGCATGCTGCAAACTTGGCCAACATTTTTACCTGCGATAGACCCGAGATTAGATCCTTATGCCATTTCCAATCTATAATTCTCAGAAGTTTTATCACAATTTTTTAAAAAGCCACAATCTGAAAAAGTGAAACATGTTATTACTTTTTTAAAAACAAACAATGGAAACAAAAATATTTTCAGTTTTCTCAGGTTAAACACAATTCAAATGTATTGGTTTCAATTTTATTGTCCACAATAGGAGGTAGCCAGTATAAATATTATTGAGCTTAATGTCACTTTAAAGTATGAACTGGTTAATTGTAGACTCTAGTCATTTAACTCTGACTAGAGTCTGACCTAAGTCACTTCTAAGACTTGACAAATGAATAGTGATTTGACTTGAACTTGGACAGACCGACTTCATAGCTTTACCTTGGTTTTCATATTTATCCATTATAATGTTAGCGAAAACTTTTTATTTTTCAAAGTGTGCGACAACAATCTGAACAAAGCATATTACAATGACATTGAGACTGATATTAAGGCAAGAATCTAAATGGTAAACACAAATGTGTTGTAATAGAATAATTTATGTTTTGTATGAATTTATAATAAAGTTTAGCTGTTTGATGTGTAGGATGATAGGATCACACCATTAATCTATGGCCGCTGTGTCAAATTTTTTCTTCAACTTGAGACACCACTTGAAAGCTCTTGCAAAGACTTAAGACTTACATACAATTTGTTGTCATTTCTTACTAAATGTCCTAATCAGGAATGGTTAACCTCTCTTGGTGCAGGAACCTATTATACAAATCTATAACACAAATTTTCAATTTACAGTAAGAAGGGTGGTAGGAGAATGTATATGTGAACTTTAAATTTAATAGAGATTAACCCTTTGCCTGTCTTTGAATCATGTGATTCAAACCGTGTTTGTTTCAGACGCTTGTGTATCATAGATAATTCAAAATACATATGATTTTAAATGCTGAAAACTTTTGTTCACAGAATGAAAAATAAACGATCGTTGGAACTAAACGTATCAGTTTGAAAGTGTTCTAACTTGCTATGCATCACATACGATTCACAAAACGTATCATTGCTAACTATATGAAATAATAGTTTTAGGTACCGTAATGAAAACATATATATATATACACAAGATTAAATTTTGTATTCATAACAAATTGTAAGTTTTTTTTATAAAACGTTAATTTATTTTATATTTAGATACAAAATAACATTTTTTTTTTAAAAAAAATAATTTGCGTAAAATGCAAAGTTAAATGTGAATCATATGCGATACAAAAATCGTATGAAAAATAAATTCTACTCATACGCTTTTTGAATCATATGTGATTCACATTGTTTTATTATTATTTTTTCATCCTGGAACAACTACATACCTAAAAATATTAATTTTATGCCCTAAATCATAATAGATCAAAAGATATAAAAAAAAGCGTATGAGAAGTAACCTTGAAAATTGCTTAAACAGGCAAAAAGTTAAAAAAAAGTTCAATTTAAGAGGGAAGAGAAATGCTAAGAGAAATTTAAACTGGTGAATTTCTTTATCAGAGGGAAAGGTGGGAGAAAATTATGACGACGACGACGATGGAGCAACATTTTTTTTTATTGATGACTGTGACCTGAATTATTAATTTATTTTGATATAAAAGGACACAAATAAAAATAAAATATGGGATTATGTCAACATTTCCAAGGTTGATCAATATGCTAGGTATTTTAATTGAATCGGTTTTGACTACACGCTCATGTGTTAAATGAATGCATACCGGTACCTAGTTTATTAAAATAGTGAAAAAACTTAATGATTTAAACATGCTTTCATAAATACAAGAATATTTATATAGGCCTACTGTATATAAAATCTTTAAATTATGTAGCAGAAAAAAATGTCAGATTGAAATAGAGGGCGTAGATGTTCTGCATGGTTTATTTGTAAACAGGAGAAGGTGCAAGTGTTCTGTGGGAGTCATCGAGTTTCATAATAAACTAATTGCATAAATTGAACAGTTTTATATTTTTAAAAAAACATAATTCATAGTACATTATCTCACACCTAAAGTGGATTATTACTTTATGGTTGTACATAGTGAAAAAGAACAACTTTTTCATCTTTATAAGTCAAATTAAACAAAGTAGGATATTCTATTTATTTAAAAAATTGAATATTATAATTATTTTCTTTTCAATGTGTTTTTTTATGATTATATTAATGGCCAACATAATTATTCCTAAAACAAACATTAACTAAACATTGGGTCGATTGGTTTCATTACAAACATTAAACATTTCTTGTCCATTAAAAAAATTAATTTGTATAAAATATTTAATTATAATCGTTTTGTTTCCTTTATTTTAATAAAAGATTTCTTGGCTGTATTTGTGTGACGATGTTGTGTACATACACATTTAAGATTATGTTTAATTTAAATCATGCTATTTGCATTACTAAATCCTGACATGCTAAATCATCACTTCTTATAAAATATTTAATACATTCACAATGATTTTATTTAAAAAATAAAATTATTTACAGGCAACAAACTGTTATTATTGGAAGACAGCAAAATAATATTAATTGACCTCAAGAATTTAACTTTGATGAGTTAAAAATTGATTAGTCACAAAATCCCCTTCAAGTTGGCCTTTTACCACAATTCCTGTCTTTTAATCCCTAGTTTAATTATTATTGTATTATTCAAATCCCATTATTTTGTTTAACTTGTTCTTCAATCCCCTATAAATTTATATTCACTGTGATTCAGTCATTACTTTTCACTCATTGTTTTATAACTCTCTCCATTTTATTATTTATGCTTATCTCATTTTATACTTTTTATTTAGATTGTTGAAATGTCTGGGTTGAAGTGGTCATGTTCCCTTCTAAGATTAACATGAAAGGGAGGAGGGGGGGGATTTGTCCATTTTTTGAAGATTTGCCCTTAATGAATTTTTGATTTCATTGTTTAATCTTAAGAAATTTGATTGTTGAATTTTTTTTTTTTTAAACTTTTGAGCTTGACCTCTGACATGATCTTTGACCTAGACCTTGAAATTTTAATTTTACCTTGATTTTTTATCTTGATCATATGATTGAAATGCCAGCCTCTGATTGGCTGGTAGTATCCTTTTTGATGCAGAGTCCCCATTTCTTAGATCTACTATTGTTAAAATAACAAAAACAAAATACTGTAATGAAATAGTTACTGAATACAAAAATAAAATCAATAAAAATTAAAAGTAATAAAATAAAAATAATTGCTAAAAAAAAATCTCACTTGATGCAAATGATAAAATAATAGGTTAAATTTAATTATTGTAGAAATCCTGAAGGATGAAGATAAAAAAAAAATTGAAACTTTGATAGAGAAATATTTTTGATTAGATCAAAGAAGCTACAGTTCACACAGATAAAATAAAATGTGGGAGATTATCAGTTTAATTCTTGAAATTGGAATGTAAAAGAAAAATGTGTAAATCAAACATAAATTTTCCACAGAAAATAATGGAAATGAGAAAGGCTAATGGATCGTTCTTGCATTATTATACTCAGCCTATTTATTGTTAACTACAGTATAATGGATCGTTTTGGCTTAAGCATTTGGTTATTTATCAATAATTGATGGCAATACATGCTAACTTTACCAATTCACACCCAATTTTAATTGATAGTTGTGTGTATGTATTACCGGTATTAGCCTACAGTACAACTTCACACCCAATTTAATTGATAGCTGTATGTGTATACGTTAGCCTACTGTTAAACTTTACACCCAATTTGAGTTGAAGGCTTGTGTATATTCATGCACATTTGCATTTAGCATTGACTATTGTATATGTACTTGTGTGCATATATACAGTATATCGTCGAGCTATTTTAAAATTATTTCACTCTCATCATTTGCTGACAGCTTGTCAGACTGCACTCGTTCATACTCGCCACATACGATTAGTCCATACTTCTGTTTACCACTAGTGCATAGAGGGCCACAGGAACACTTTATACACTGTTTGAACAATTCTACCCAACTCACATAATGGACTGACAAAGTACTGCACCCACGATGGATAGGCAGCTGCTTATTAGGCAACGCGAGTCAGTTACTACAAGAATCAAACTAATTCATGTGTACTGTATGTTCAAGAATGCCTTTCAGACAAATCGTCTATAAAAAACATGTGGAAATAAGGAAAAGACATCTGGAGAAGTGTCAAGTGGATCTACAAGACATCCAAAATAAAATTTAACTCAACTGTATGATGCAGACTTGGAGTTTGACATGAGCCAGAGTGAGAATAATGAAGAGAATTCATTCTTGATTCAGAAATAGATTTGCTGCCTCCGGCTACACAGCTGAGTCAGCAATCAGTATTCCACATAATACTGGTACATTGCCCACTACAAGACTTCCCACAATAGAAATGCCCAAGTTTTCTGTAAACTACGAAGTATGTAGTAGCTACCAGGACTTGTTTGTTGCACTTGTCCATACCAATGAACTAGGACCAGTTCAAAAATTATTCTACCTCAAAGACTTTTTTAAAAATTCATTCTCAAACACCAATGCCAATTAAGAAAAGGCTTGGTAGGTGCTCATCAGACGCTATCAAAACCAAAGAGTTATTGTGAATGCCCACATTAACACTCTGTTCAGTCTAAAAACAGTGCAGGGAGAAAATTGATACGACTGTGGAGAACATCAGAGCATTAACGGTGCTTGAAAAGGCCACAACTCATTGGAACTCCATATTGATACCCTTGGTCATTAGTAGCCTAAACTAGACAGTGAGACACATAGACATTGGGAGATATACTTAAAGTATACATCTATGCCAACCTTTGCCCAACCTGTTCTTGGAACAGCCATGTTGTCCATTAAAGACTGCTACTGGCTGCCATCCACAATTGTGAAATATGTAAACAAGAATTTCTACCTTACAGGTGTGAAACACTATTGAAAGTGGCTATTTCTGAAAGAGAGTCAATTTGGTAAAGACCAAATCATTATGTTTTAACTGCTCAGAGCAGGTTATTCACCCCAGACATGCAAGTCCCCATTGTGCAAAAGGTGTGGAAGATGTCACCATACTATATTTCATAAGGAATCAGAGCCCCCACAGACAGTGCCCACAACAGCTCCACCTCTGCAAACTTGACAGGCAACATAATCATTTTGCAGACGTAAATTCCGACATGTACTGTACATCCTGCTCTCTACGACATTGATCTCGGTTTGGACAACAGTGTGACACCACCTAGGATGCCGACTCTATCAGAAAGACGTTGAGAATACCACTTCAGACAAACACACTCGGGAGGCCACAGGGAGTTTCACAGTGCTTTCACCTTTTTGATCCAAACATTACACAGCAACTTAGTGAAAGGAAATCCACAGCCATTTCTCGATTGCTGCAGCTGGAAGCACATCTCTATAAGAAGTCATATACCCACTGTACAGAGACTTTCTCCAATTAATATTCCATTATGGAACACATGACAAAGCTATCCAAGACTAACATCTCACAGTTGCAGGACCATACTATATACCACACCATGTCGTATTCAAGAGTCCAGCACTACCACTAAATTATGTGTGGTATTTGATGCATCTAGAAAAACACGTACAGGCATCTCTCTCAATGACAAGTTGTTGGTGGGACCGACTGTCCAGGACAGTATAATGGCGATTACACTCTGTTTTTGTATCTATCCTTATGCCTTCACTACTGATATAGCCAAAGTGTTTCGGCAAGTTCAGTACACCAGGATGACCGCCATTATCAGAGAATTCTCTGCAGACACTGCCCAGGACCACATTGAGAAATTTGAACTAAGGTTCTTCAACAGTTATCAATGGATGGTGTGACAGACTTCACTCACAGATCTTGGCAGCGGAAATACCAAAAGTTAATACAGCTACTGCAGAGCGGGGATTTGAGTTGAGAAAATGGACTGGAAATGACCAACGCCTACTGGCACAAATTCCTAGAGAGCTTCATGCCACGATGAGTCGCTCTGTCTTTTGATGCCACAATCAAGACACTTACGATTAAACCAGTAACATACAATCTTCAGTAACACAATCTTCAAACAATTCTATCCTTAACTGCTCAGCGGGCTATAATCAGTCATCATAAAGCCTAAAATGTTGAAGCAAAATCTCTGGTTGTTGGGCATTGCTAGGAACTAGCTACTTCCACCAGACATTGTCATAAATTGGAAGCAGCAGCAACAAGAGCTACCCTCTATACAGAACATAAGAATTTTCAGACAAATTGAATTCTTGATTGGTTCGACAATTATGAGCTGCACGGATTTTTCAACAGTTCTGAAGCTGCCTATGTGGCTTATATCAGGACATCATCTCAATCTGGAAATATCAACATCACTATGCTATATGCAAAAACTAGGGTGGCCTCCTAAAACAAAATCTTGTCAAGGCTCAAACTGTGTGGAGCCAGCCTCCTTGCTAGATTACTATCATCAGTAGTTCACGAAACTAAATTCAATTTTGAAAGCATTAACACTTGGACAGACTCCGCTGTGGTTTTGGTATGGATGGCAAGTCCTCCACAAAGGTGGGCCACATTTGATGCCAACCATGTGTCAGAGATTCAAGACCTCATCCCTCCTCAGGGTTTGCAACATGTCAAATCGGGGGACAATACCACGGACTATGCTTCTAGGACCTTGTGTGGGTCAAATAAAGGACTTTGCCCTCTGGTGGAAGGGACCACCTAGGCTGCCTCAATAAATTGCTTGTTGTAATGAACAGAGAACCCAACATCAGGGATACTACTATAGAAATGGTCCTCACTGCTTTGGTCTTGCATGAAGTTCTGCCCATACTGGATTGCTACTCATCGTTCTCCACACTAGTAAGGATGACTGCATGCTGGATAAGATTTACAACAACTGTAGATGCAGTAAACGGGATCATCATGGGGACCAATTAGCTGCAGGAAATTCACCACTGCTCTTCAATATTGGATCAGAAGGGAACAGCAGCAAGGTTTCACTCAAGAGATATCAGCGCTGAAAAAAATTGGCCACTTTCTATAGGAAGCCAGATGCTTTTACTTTCCTTACCTCTTTTTCTGGATTCGCATGCCTTCTTGAGGATTTGTAGTAGAATAGCCAATGCATCTGTTTCATTTGACCATATGCATCCCATTCTGCTGCCACCAAAATCCCTGTTCACACTATTATTGATGAAATATGAGCACATCAGGAATTTGCATGCTGGTCCACAACTACTCCTGGCAATTACGCGGCACAAATACTGGATTCCTGTCGGACAAAATTTTTTATGTGGACTAGTGCAAAAATGCATTATTTGTCATCGTCGAGCTCAGATTAATCAACAATTGATGGGATGTCGACCAGTTACCGAGTCCAACTGGATAGGCCATTGGCCCAAGTTGGAATCAATTATGCAGGTACGATCAAGGCTCCAGATTAAGAGCAGCTGGTTCCCAATGTTACTTACAGGGCCTACATTGTGCTCCTTGTGTGCAT
Organism: Euperipatoides rowelli; assembly: GCA_003024985.2. Lineage (NCBI taxonomy): Eukaryota > Metazoa > Onychophora > Udeonychophora > Euonychophora > Peripatopsidae > Euperipatoides > Euperipatoides rowelli. The sequence goes on from PXIH01S0001026.1 coordinate 51,817, forward strand.
GGTGATTAAGGATGTTTATTTGCTTGACTACTAGGCAATGATGGGCCTCCTTCAATGTTTCATGGTTAGAAGAGGCAAACTGAGTGACATATATAGTGTTTGCGGTACCAACTTCAAGGGTGCGGATGCAGAGCTGAGGCAGCAGTATAACGTTGCCAGAGCGGAAATTTTGGTAGACAATTATCTACCGAGGGCATCACCTGGCATTTCATCCAACAAGGCTCAAATCCAAAATTTCCCACACACCATTAGATAGATTATACTGACTGGTCTAGGATG
>PXIH01S0001028.1:5965-16255 GCA_003024985.2 Euperipatoides rowelli
CGCACACAAACACCGCTCAGAAACTTTCTCTGAATCTAGCTTTTACGAACTCCCCACACTGAATCTTATAATATTAAAATACCTTCTACCCCCACCAAAAAAATTTCTGAATTAAACACTATTATACAACGGGCCAGTAGCTTGTAATGCGGACCAGTAGTCGACAATATGTGGTGGCCCGTCTCGGCCAGTTAAATTTTTAACTAACTTCTAGCCCTGCTATGCGTACTAAGAGGCAATAGCAGTGGATTAAGAAAATAAATACTGAATCATGAATGTGCTGAGTACTATCCACAGACATTTTAAACAGTATTCCTACACCCTTAAAAAAATACCGTAATAATTTCAAAACAGCCTTACATTCACACTTAAAAAACTGAAATTGGCAAANCCCTGCTCTGAGTAAGGTTTAAAAAAAGACGAAATTTGAAAGCACAGTGATTGCTGTGGCTTTGTATTTGGTAAATCAACTTATTGATTGATATTCGATGGTACTCGTAGGAGAGAAATATTTTTAGAATGAAGATTAATAATGTGTTGTTGCTTTAAGAATGAAAGATTTGATCAGCCTCTGAGCACATATTGTAGTAGGTAAATTGTGTGAATTTAAGCAAATGTGTTGTTAATGGGAAAAAGGGTGTTGTGTAAGCCAGTCGGCTTATATGTGTCTAAATTAATTAGTCACTTTAATTTCACAAGTAGGATTATTAAATATGAAATTAATATTGTCATATTTAAATTACACAGCCTGATAACCTTTTCAAATCATTTATTTTGATACCCCATTTGACTCTAGGCATGATTTAATCGTGGATTTTTTAAAAATTTGATGCAGCCAATTTTTATTTGATAAAACGATTTTTTTTTTTATTGGCATAAAATTTAAACTCAACAAATGATAGAGGAGGATTTTGATTCTCCATTACTTAAATTACAGGTTGTCATAATGTATCATACAATTGAGCCGCCATTGTTTTTTAGTTTATATTTTTTAGGAAAGGCCAATCACTACTAATTGATAACATATGAGGCAACCAATGCTAATTGACAAGATAGACATCGTTGAGCCTCACTATAAGTGTTATTGATTAAGAAATCGTTGAGAGGCATAATTGTTGGCGTACAATAATTTCATTCTAAAATAACATTTTTTTTTTTGTAAATTTTGATTTTAAAATTAAAATAAAATTATGAAAATCCGTTTTTTTCTTTATTCTCCCTAAACACTCAAAACCTCTAGTTTCATTTAAAGTTGGAGACTTTAGAATAGCTTATAAGGGTGTCCGCTGGCTATTCTCTGTGACGACTTTTGGCCCATGGCTAAAAAAGGTTTGCCACACCTGATTTAAATTATAATAATAATATACTGTATAAATCTTTAATTAGTAAACAATTACAGAAGTAGGCCTATAAATTCTTAGTTACACTTTGCACTTTACAGTACGTTATATAATGAAAAGGTAAAGTCTATAGTCATACTGGTGTGATAGGCTACTATTCATCAATCACTCATCCTAGCACAATGTTTAGTTATTTGAAAGTCTAGTAAAAGCAGATCGGTATGCTATTTTGGATTCCCTGATTTTTTCTGCCCTAGGAATGAATTTAATAAAATTAGGTAAAAGGTGCTCTGAAGTTTCCTTGTAAACTGTATAGCAAATTCCACAGCTCACATTATTCCAGAAACAACCAAGAGATACATTATTTGTGGTCACTGAATGCCTTTTTTATTTTTATTTTTCCTAGTCAATAAATCTAATTGATCATATTTTTAATAAACATGTCTTAATTCTAAAGATAGAAATCTTTGTCGCAAAAAAGAGTTACTGCTCATTCCTGAAAGTTGCCGCCCATAAGCCTGCATAGATGACAATCTTGTTGCCAACTGTAGAAGACATGAAGGATGAGACCAGAAAAGTCAGGGTGCAGACCGATTCTACTTCCGATTTTCATGTGCAGTTTTGATATAAGGAAAATGGTATAAAATTTCTGGTCTGTGGTGCAAAACAACGATAGGGCCTAAAGTAAATAATTTACGGTCAAAAACACAATACCTTTATCAGATTTAGTTCTTAAATTATTTTAAAAATATCCCTTGTGTTGGATGTACGCATGTGCCAGACTGGTAGGATCTACTGATTAGAGGCTCCGATAATTTAAAGTTTTAAGTGGGAAAAATTCTGAATTAATTAGGAATATTAGTGCAGAAGTATTTTCTAAGGAAGTTTTAAATACAGTAAAGTTAAAAAATAAGTTTTGAGATTAAAATAGTTTAGTGCAGCTTTTAAAAATTAAGACAAAAGCATCGCCATTTTGACTCGAGCCATTGCACAAAGGTATAGTTCGTAGTTCGCCGAAAGGCTCCTGCTGTGGTCCTGATTCTGATTCTGAAATTTTTTTAAAAATATCCCTTATTGAGAGATATTTTCAAATGCTAGTTAATAGAGCATTTTGGTAGGTAACAAGGCCAGACAACATTTAAGCTATTACTTAACAAATAGGCTTATATGCTATGGAATTTGCATATATTTAAGAACTCTATAACTGCAATACTTGTTAAAAAACTGGAATTTTGTCTCATCCTTTCCTTATCATTTGTGTGTTTTCCAAGACGGAGGGATCAATGCTTAATGTCATCCAACCATTCACTTCTTTGTCTTCTTATTTTTTCCCTTTCTGTCCTTCCTTCAAGTGCTGTTAATCTGAAGACATGCCTGGCATATTTCCATATCCTCTTCCTTACATCATCCTTTAAGTATCACATTTTATAAAATAAAAAAAAACTATAAAAAAACTAAGTAGGCTATCATATTTTATTAGTTTTTTTATAGCTTTAAAATCCATTATAAAATAAAACAGTTTATTCTAGGTACTGTACTCTAAGTTTTTTTCAAAATATAATATGGGAGAATATTATGCAGGGATGGGGTGGGTCATGAAAATATTAAGGTCAATTTACTCTGACCTGATTTATCTTGTGGTTGCAAAATACCATCTTAGGATGAGTCATGAATGACCAAAACCCAGTAGGCTACTTTTATCAAACAATTAACTGACATTCTACTTTTATTTACACAAAATCAATTACGGTAAATAAATCGCTGTATGTTTCTTTTAAAAGCAATAAATAATAATAATTGTTAGAACTTTGCAAATAACAATGTTGTCTCCCCCCCCCCTTCTTGTCCTAATAATACAAATGTATAAACTAGCTAAAGCTACATTTTTTATTCATTCGGAAATCGGAATCTTGGATCGATTTTACTAGGATTTTTTTAAAGCTTCTAATTAATAAGGAAACTCCTATGTAAGGAATTAGCATTTAGTTTTAAAATATTTTTAAAAAAAATTAAGAAAAATTTAACAAAAGATTCACAATGGTATTTTTCCAACTAACCCTTTTAAAAAAAAACTATAATTTTAAGAGGACATCAAAGTGGAATATGCTATGCTCACATATTTTTTGTTTAATAAATTTTAACTTTATTTAGAAATGGTATCTTAAGCTAATATCAATATTTCTCAAATTGTTACATTCAAAATTATAAAGAATTTAACTTTTGAAAAATATAAATAAGTTTAATAGCCTTTTTTTAAAAAAATATATATATTATTTGCCATTTTTAGTAGGCTTAGATCCATTTCAGTTTTCTTTCTTTTCTTTGTTGCCATTATCCTCATGCTATTAAAATGAAAGATTTAAAATTAAAACATACATTGCTAAGTTTGTAAAACCTCACGCCATTAGAAGATTGAACTCTAAGGAAACAATAAAATACCCACCGTCCTTAGTCAACTTATTTTTTTTTTTCATGAGTTCTAGCTGTGAACACGGCAACTTGATTTCCACTGTCCTGGCAATATGATGCAGTTACTTAGCGTTGGGCTTTCAGATAATTTTCAACAGGGAAAAATGATTTTCTTTGGACTTTGTTTAATAAAAGAGTTAAGCCAAGTCGAAAATCGCAATTGGCTAATTGGGTGAAACAATTTGTAGCAAAATAGAGATGTTCATAGCAAAAAAATAAAAGTTCTTCTACGGTAGTATGGTGTTTAATGGCTGGAAATATCTTCAAATAACTGTCCATGTTCATTATGAATACTTCTTGAAACCTTTGAAAAATGTTCTTAATGCATTGTTGTTACTTTAAAATCTGCAGTAAAAAATTGTATATGTTTTGAAATGTTTTTTAGTTTGGCATGTTATAAATGGATAGTAGGCTAAGGGAGACCGGGGCATATTTGAACAAAAAAAACTAATTTTTATGAAAAAAAAAGTTTAAACATTTTAATTCATTATTTTTTCATTGGCATATTATAAATAACATTTTTAGAGTAACACCTGACCAACAGAACCAAAAAATAAACATTGAAGGTTAAGGAAAATTACGTTTTTTAAAGACACTTCTTTTGTTCAAATCTACCCAGCACATTTGAACATTATTAAAAAAAATGGATTAATTAAATATACAGTACTATGTTGCTAGATAAAATATAGTTTACTAAATAGGATTATACATAAAATATTGAATAAAATTTTCACATGATTTATTCTTTGACTGATGAAAAATCGAAAGGAAATGGACCAAACTGATACAGCTCTGGTTGTCCAATGACTATATCTGGCACTGGAAGTTTCATACTTATATTTTGTTCTATAATATTGACAGCCTCTTTTTTTGGAGAAAAAAAATGTCCATGTATCATCTTTCCTCCTCATAAACCTCACTTTAAAACCTTCTTCACAAATTTCCTCAACTTGCCTTACAAAAAAAATATTTTCAATTTTTTTGTGATAACGAGAATGAAATTATTTAACTGACTATTATCATCATTGGAAGTATCCTGATGTTTTGTTTTTAGGTCATTGAAGAAATTATATTATTTTAACAAACCAGGATTATGGCCATTAAAATGTCTTCCATGTTTCTGTATTTCAATTAAGAAATACAGAAAGCAAAACTTGTCAATTCAGAATTGAACTAAAAAATTTTAGACTTATACTCAAAATCTCATTTAAATTCAGTAGGTATATAATGTGTTAAATGTGACCCTGGTTTTCTGTTCAAATGTGCCCCGACATAATCTTCCGACTTTACTTATGATTTTCATAAGGTTTTAAATAAAACAAAACTTATAAACTAATATATCAATACAGAGCTAAGACTCTTTCACTTTATTTGTAGGCTAGATCTTCTATAATAATATTGTGTTATCAGAACAATAGCAAAAAAATGTCGACCTGAAAAATAGTAGCATTCATTGCCATAAATGTAATTCTCCTTTTGAAATTACAACCTCTTGGTAACAATGGATTGAAATGCTAGGCACAGTTGTAGGAAGTTGTGCCAATCTCTACTACAAAATCACAAAACTCAAAAATTTTCTTAAATCAAAATTTTTCTAATGTTAAAATGTGCCCCGGTGTCCCCTATTCAGTTCTGAATGACCAGTGTCTTAGGCCAATTATGGATGAACTGACTCAATTGAGTGAATCTTAAGAGTGAACGACTCTTTCCACTAATGAGGAAAAAGCTGTGCATTCATGCCAACATTATCAAAATATTAATATACGGTATTAGTTTGTTGAACCATTTATTAATTTTTCATTTAGTAAGATTTTTCACTCGATGAGAGTGGTGTACCACATTGTTTGTTTCAGTTAGGAATCTAGGATATAGTAAGATACCGTAATTAAAAAAATAACCTAAACAAATAATTTTTTTTTTAAAATATAAGTTATGAACAAATTACAGTTAGTCTACGATCAATTAACAATTGTTAAATAAGATATAATTTCAAATAAAATGGAACCAAAGTAGTAAAAGCAAATAAATAATTTAGTAAGTAAATAATTTAAATAAACATTACTTGACGCTATTAATTTTGTTAGGAAAGCAGTGATTTAACTTATAATAAATAAATTATGTACAAAGCTATTGTAACTTTGTTTAAAAAATTAATTCAACACTTTGTTTTAATTAAATATAAACTTTTAAAATGAGAAAGAGAGAGAAAACAATCTATGACAATCACTAATCAATGGTATTTCTAAATCTGATGCATGAAGGTCACTTTAACCATAGACATCCCACTGTATGTGTTTAAATTATTCTTTCTTAAAGCATAGGCCTACTCATTGTGTTTTCTAATACAATTTATTGAAGAAAATAACCCAATTGAGGAATTTACTATCATTTTTAAAAAGGATATTAATGATTGAGTTTTAATGTGAATAGTATTCAGACAGCGAGACTCACACTAAAAGCAAAGAAGAAATACTCAACCAAAAAGAAGAAAAATGAAAATAAAAATGGAGTCAAAGTATAGGCCATAGATGCAAAACCCTAACAAGATAGGCAATCAAATTAATAAAGGTGAACAAGATAAAAATTAGAAAAACACTTGACAAGAACATGACAAACACTAAATTGGAAAGCCTTAGGCAATACAAAAGGGCTGGTCAGAGAGAAAAAAGTATCAAAGAACAAAGGAAACAAGTAAAAGAAATCAAATTAGCACATGAAGTTACATCTATAAACATTTTACTTCAATGCTCTTTAATTTCTATTGAGATTTTTCGAAGAATAAATAGTAATAAGATTGGAAATTCATTAAGCTTATAAGCACCAACAGGTAGTTAGGAAGACAACCTAATAAATTATGACAAACCCAAATCCATCAGAAGGGTAGAGAGAAATAGGATAAACTCAAAGGAAAAAGAGACAATAATGAAAAAAAAGGAATTGCGAGTATTTTTCAACAGGGAAAAGTCTTCAAAAGCGAGACTCAGTAACACAAAAAGCAAAGTAAAAATACCCAACCAAAAAAAAAATAGAGGATAAAGATTGAGTCGAGGTCAATCCATAGAGGCAAAAACCTAACAATATAGGCAAACAAAATTACTAGTTATACAATATAAAAATAGCAAATCATTGGACAAAGACAATACACAAAATTGGAAACCTAAATGGGCATTACAAAAGAAGGGGCTAAACCGAGAAGAAAAACAAAAAAAGATTTTAGGGGCAAAAGAAAAATGAGTGATATTAGTGCATTGAGTTTAGTCATAAAAGTTTTACCTCAATGTTCATTAAATATCTAGTGATTTGTTGTATTGTAATGACCTGTGATATCATCATCATGTGTCACAGGTTCTTTATGACTGGGTGTGAGCCATAGTGTTTTGCCAATAACCTGGTTGATGTATAGCTCTTAATACGGAAGTTAATTGCCCTTACGGGGCCTGCATTATCACTGAATGAAACAAAACCCAAACCAAACATCTAGGCTATATGCTTACTAAAGTTTTAATATAGTAAGCATAGGCTAGAGCCTAGATAAGCTTTTTTTTTAACAAAGTAATAAATAAATTTTAATATTGCATAAGAATTAGTATGCATAATAATCATTTATGAATGTTAATACAATTACCTTTGATTATAACAGAGATTGCAGTGCATCATTTTCATAGAACGTATAGTTATTTTGACAGGATATTTAGGGGAGGTAATAATATTCTAATTTCATAAATGTAAGGGATTTTCATGATTACAAGTAATATATTTTAAGATTATTGCCAAGTGGAATTTTTTTAGCGTATCGAAGTACGGTGCATGGTAGAACTCCCACGTATGTGTAAAATCAATGGAAGTTTATTGGATGTGACTTTAACAACTAGTTTAATTTAGAACAATCAAAACCCCTTACCCACATAGATTTTTTTATTTATTTACCGTAGAATGTGGTCTAAGTGCATCACACCAAATAAAAGTGCCATTTTTATTTCTTGGCCAAAGTTAAGTGAACAGTGCCATAAGCCCATAACCACACTTAAACTTTTTTGGTCACTCTGAAAGAAATCAAAGATGTGTCATGTAACAGCGCCTCTAGTTTTTACCTCATCTAAGATTCAGGAGAGTGTTTTCATGTAATAGCACCCCCTAAAAATTACCATATCACCATCTTGGATTCTGACATCATTATGGTGTTACGTCATTTTTATATGTGCTTTAAATCATGTACAAGACACAGCTAAACAAGTGCATCCAACGTCAAACAAATGCACTGTGTGGAAAGTACCGTACGACACTTGTATGCTCCATACCAAAGCTAGTAGCTATAGGCTACCTAACAGTTTATAGTTTCAAATGACATACAGGTATAATAAAATTAATAACGTCACTTGTCATATGTATGGACCTACCTAAAGCTGACAGTATTTCTTCCTTTTCAATTCATATGATATGCTTTCCTGTATTTTAAAATATAGCAGATGTTTATTTAGAAACTAATTATTATTTTCCAAGACATGTCTATACCGGTAGTTTTAACAAAAAAATAATACTGAAATAACTAATAATTGTAAGCCCTATATTGAATTAGCTTACCGTGTTAAACTGAACATTTGTTGTAAAAATTTAAAAAAGAATGGTTAATTTTCATTTAACCTGTCTTTTTCTTTTAATAATCAATTCTTTTTCAAATGTGTTAAAAATAAATACATTTTGATTTGAAAGTAGTACTTGGGCTGTGACAGCTATAAATGGGTTATTTGCAAGAAAGTTGTACCATGGCATGTATTTGCACACAGAAACAGACAGTTCTTCAGTAGAGAAGATTAAAATGCTTTATAATAGTATTGTTAGAGGTTCCTCTCATTGGAGGACAAAAACTATCCCCAAAACTTTATTTATGGAGTACCATCATGGAATATGTGCAATTTGTCCCACTCGTACCCGTGGTCATGCAACTCACCATAAAGTTTGCCCCTTTGTTGGAAGAAAATAAAGCACTTTCAAATAAACAAATTTATATCACAATTATTCTTATATATAGCCTATATTGCAATAAAAGTATCAAGTTGAATGGGAAAGATTATTACTTATTAACAAAAAATAATTAGTTTGCTCTGAAACTGGGGTGGCGAATATATCACTTTAAAAAATGTCCAACCCCCGTAACAGCCAATGTATTTCCTAAGTATATCAAGCTGGACCATACTTAATTAGATTTTTGAAAGTGAAATTTAATGCTTTAGTATAAAATAGGACCATTATGGAGGAATATTTCAAAATGTATTTTTTATGCGCTTTAAGATAAGACAATGTAGAAAAGTTGATGCTAGTTGTCCCACGGTCCGTAACTCAATTTTTATCTCAAATTTGTTAAAAAAAAAAAATATTTCAATTAAGCTTATAAAAACACTATACTGTGTCTATTATATAAATTTTTTATGTCAATTGTATAAATTAACATGCAAAATAAATTATATAAACTCATTTTGTCCTACCGTAACCTTAATCTTATATTTTCAAAACTTAATTCTTTGAATATTAATGTAATACTTTCATATCTTCATTAATATTTCATTCCTTAACCATGTAATAAATAAATCAACTTTAAATCATATGTTTTTCATCAATATAAACAAGAAGAAATATATGTAGATATTTTAACAAATTTGTCCCACCCGTAACATAAATAACTATTAGTAGGCTATACGGTAATAAGTTTAATGATAAAATAACTTATATTGTATTTTAACTTGCCAGACAGTTAAATAACACAAAAATATATTTATTTTTGAATGCATGCAATGAAGTAAATTTAAATCAATAATTATAAAGTTACGGGTGGGACAAAATGCTTGTTTTCGTTAAATGTTATACATCTGTATTTTCATAAAAACCAAAGATGATTAAGCTAAACCAACTTTGATTTCTAACACACCAATATATGGGCTTTCATATGCAATAAAGTTTTATTTGAAATTTTGATGTGAAAAAAAAAAAAAATTTTTTAATTTTTTAGCACAACTTTCTTGCAATTCACTCAAATGATCTCAGCTTTTTTTTTTTAATGGAGTCCGCCATTTTTTTTAAAGATGACAATTTCTGGCATGATGTCAAATGATTTAAAGCTAGATGATGTCTTAAAATAATATTCAGGATGCGTAAAATACTTGAATGGGATACTAGGTCTGACAGACATCACCCACCAGATTTAAGTTGGCACGAGTAGGCTACATGGATTGAAATACCTTTTAAACAATTTTATCAAATTAGTAGGAGAAAAAAATTAAAAAATTAGAACCTGATAAAATAAACTTGTAAAAGCGAGTTAAAAAATTTTATTGCATACGGTACTGAGAATCTGAGATAATGACAGCATAAAATTTCATATATTATGACGTCAACAANNAGAAATTCGTTCTAGTTTAATAGTGGCCCATATTTTAAGCATTTTGATATAATATTGCTAGGCCTACTATAGTTAATTTTAACAATT
>PXIH01S0001032.1:15487-30729 GCA_003024985.2 Euperipatoides rowelli
ATAAACTGGCACAAAAGTCGAATTTTGATGCGTTTTTGGACCGAATATAACAAATTGATTAATTAAACAAGCATTTTTTTACAAAAATACACATAAATCAATGAAGTTGAAATAGGCATTGATAAACCACTTTAAATTCTCCTTTTAATTGACTGAAATTTCATTTTGACAAGTTTAAGTAATCCTTTCAAATATTGTATTTAGAAAGTTACAACACCTTAGTAGCCTGTGATGACTACCTGTGTTGAATTGGTTGAGTACATGTGAATCTTTTTATATTTTGTATTGGGTGGTCACCATGCCATTTTTTCATCCTATATAGCTCATACTAAAGTTGCTAAACAATAAGCAATAACTTTTAGCTTAGCATTTATTTTTTCTCCATGAAAAGTTTCTGTCACCCTCATATTTAAACTGCTAATTACAATATAACTAGGAATTAAGATCACAGACCAATATTAAAATTTCCAAATGAAATTCATATTTTATTCACCCATGATGTTTTTTTTTCTAACTTCAGCACTGATCACGTGTTGATGCAAAGCAATAATTCTATTGTTTGATGGATCTGATGGCCAATCTATTCAACTTACACACAACCTACATTTTTCAGACCGAATCAACATATAGTTGATTAGAACTGCCATGGAACTTAGGTTAATCATGTTGTGAGTGATGAAAATTTTATCCATGTTGTGAACAATCAAAATTGTATGTCCCACATGATTTTACACAGTTCCTCTTTAATCTCTTGTAGCTTTGCTTCACTTCAGAAATGTTGGCAATTATACATACATAGGCTCATCATCATATGGCAACCTACTGGTTTCAACTGGGTATTCTTAGCACCCACTACCATTATGCCTCAAAATCTGCCTTGAATGGGGTAAATCAGGCCTCAAAGAAAAAAATAACATTTATTTAATTGTACTTCCAAGGTATTATCTAAAGAGAAATGATCATAGCTCACCATGCCAAATAGATGGGTTGGTGGCTCCCAAAGTTATAAGCTGTGGACATAAGTTTGGTGTTCCAACACTTAACATGGTAAGGTAGCAAGTGACAGAAATTGTTGGCACAAATCTGAGACCAATGTGAAACACATATGTTCAACTGGGAAAATAAAAGAAGTACTTTAAGACAAAATAATATGCATACAAAATATACAGACACACAAGCTACAGACACAAATATGTGCACATTCAGTGGATCCTATATAAGTCAGGACATCACAAGAAATAAATTGACTAAAGAAAATCATACTGAATGGAACATTGGTTCCCTGTGCTCTATTCACCTAACATGTAATCGTGAAAACTAATAGAATATGAAGAACACTATGTTGCAAAATCTGGTAGGACCAGACAAGCAATAGAAAAGGGAGAAATTCAAATGAAACTTATGACAGATTGAAAAGAATTATATGACTTGTTATCTGCAAAATAAATTATAAAACAAGTGAATGAAGTAACCTTTAATGAGAAGGGAGCAACGATATCATATAGAAATGGGAAAATAATATGAAAAGCAGCAGAGAATGACGATATGTATATACTAAAAGGAAAAATAGTAATGACAAGATTTGCTTACTAGGGAAATACACAAAAAGTGATAAACTACAAACTTTGTCACAATAGACTCAGGCATTTAAACACTCAATATATGGGGGAATGATTGAGGAAAAATTAATGAGAGGGCTGACATGCACAAAAGAAAATGATAAAGATGTAAACTGTGAATCATGTTCATTAGGAAAGCTATCAATAAAACCGTTCAAAGGTACTATTGATATCCAAAATATCAAAAACCATTAGAACTCTTACATGTAGATCTCTGTGGACCAATGCCAATATAACCCTAGGGGGAGGGGGACAATATATATTTGTAATGGTGGATACTTTGTCACAATGACATTTGTAAACATCATGAAAAATAAAAGTTAAACAATCGACATATTCACAAGAATAATAAAAAAAAAATAGAAAATTAATTGGATTTAAAAATAAAAAGAGTAAGATCTGATAATGGCAGTGAATTTGTAAATATAAATTTCCAACAAATGTTTGAAGAGAATGACTTTAAACATGAACAATGCACAGTTGCAAACAGTCCATAAAGTAAAGGAATAGCGGAGAGGACAAACAGGAAGCTCTTAGAATGTTCCAGAACACTTTTACTAGGGCAACCATTCCAGAAGAATTTTGGGGAGAAGCAGTGTAGACTGCAAACTAAATTAAAAACATCACATACCACAAAAGCATTTTCCAATCCCTGGCTATAGATGCAAAACATATTATTTTTATAGTTCCTTTTACCTTTCCTTTGAATATTTTTTTTTACCAAAATATGAATTAACTAAATTTGTAGAACAACATAATATTATGACCATCATATGAAAAAGACCAAATGAAGGACACCTCAACTGTTAGACAGCTTTCCGACACATCGGTCATAATGTCCATCATTTTGTCCCATTTCCCCAATTGAATACTATGTATTATGCCATTATTAAAGCCTTGACCATTAACAGCCACTTAAATTAAAAAAGTTAAAAAAATTGAGATTATTAATTTTTAGGCTTTTATTTTTTATTATATTATTTTTTTTTTTGGTCTTAACAGTCATCTTTTTTTTTCTTTTTCTATTTCTTTAAGCACATTATGCTTTTGCTCTTCTTTTTTTTTCTTGCACTCTTCTTTTTTTCTCTTCATTGAGAAAAAGTTGAGCTTTTATTGCTTATGCACTTTGCAGCAACTAATTTTGATTCCTAAACCTCATGGTTGGTTAAAACAAAGAATGTGGTATCTTTTAATTTTTGATTTAGTCTTCATAGTTGAATTACTGTTGCTAGAACAATAGAGAATACGAGAGTATTAGTCTAAAGGTAAAAAACTATTTCTAAAAGGAATTTTATCAGGTAAATGTCTTTTTTTTTTAAAAATTTGGTTTTATAAAAATATAAGGAAGAAAAACTTTAGTTTGTAACAGCAATGCTTTTTGAAGAACATTTTTAGGACTATGGACCTTTTGTATTTTCTCAATTTCTTGGTTAGTCCTATTGATCTTAGAATTAAATGGTGGATTGACATCTTTAGTTTCATTGAAACTGAAGATGTAATTATATCAGGTATTTCAAAAACCTTTGATTGTGTCATATTAAATAGGTTACTAAATTTTATTGAAAAAAATATATATATTCTGTTTAATGAACACTTTGGTTTCAGAGAAAAGAGATCCACTATAGATGCTATAACAAACTTGCTTCACTCTGAAATTGAAAATCTGGACAGTCATAACAAGGTTTGTGGTATATTCCTGGCTGAAAAAAAAAAAAGCATTTGACTGTGTAGATCACTCTATTTTGTTGCATAAAATAGAAAAATATGGAATTAGGGATATTCCATTTAAATGGATGACCTCTTATTTGTCTGACAGAAAATAATGTGTAGAAATTATATCTAATCATAATGAGATAGCTAAAGATCTGATATGAAATCAATTACATGTGGAGTTCCTCAAGGATCAATCCTAGGTGCCATACTATTTATTTTATACATCAATGAATTTTATACATCAATGAAATAGGTAGACGGATAGAAAGTAATTTAAAGATGTAAGCAGAAGGTAACTCTTTGACTTGCTCAAGTGAAAATATGATAAAGCTTAACTCTAACATGAATAGGGACGCAGAAATACTAATAAATAACCTTGATTCACTCAACTTTCACTTGAGTGAGGAAATGACAAAATTTATAATTTTAAACCTGAAAGTAAGCCATGCAAATATTAAAATGGGCATACATATTGAAAATCCAACCATTGATGAAGTGGAAAACTGTAACTTACTAGGTTTAAAGTTGATAACAAACTTAACTGAAACTTCCATATTGAAACTTTATGTTGTAAAATAAGCTCTAATCATTTCATTATGAGAAGATTTACAGGAATAAATATGATAAAAACAGGTTACTACGGCTTAATATTCTCAAACTTGAAATATGGTATTATGGCATGGGGAGCAGCAGCAAAAAATAATATGAACATAATATTTATATTACAAAAGAGAGCAATCAGGTACAAGGGAAAACTAGATCCAAGAGACTAATGCAGCATGAAAACTCCACAAGAAATAAAAAATTCAAACGAGATATCATGCACAACTTGGAATTCTATAAAAATGATGATATAATAGCTGGTATCAGATATTTTAACAGTCTACCTAATGACATTAAACGAGTAGCTTGTTTTGTAAAAGTCTGAATAAATATTTGGCCTCTAGGTGTTTATACTGCATTGAAGATCTGTAGTTCTAGGAGTTTTGTTTTTATTTTTATGATTATTTGTTTTAATTACATGTATACACTTATTGTAATTATTTTTAATATTTTATTATGTACCTGACATTGCCAACACTTATATTAGTCTATGGGGGGGGGGACTTATCTTATTGTATTCATTTTCAGTTTGTCCTGCAATGTGTTTACATTTGCACCATCTGTAACATAATTTATCTTTACTCCTTAACTCTAAACTTTTTGAAGTATTATAGCAAGATAATAAGTAATTTAGCTTTTCTTTTAACAAAGGGCAAGTCTGGGTGGGGAGACTTGTGTTTATTGGAAGTTAGGTGCATTTTCGGTAGTAAACCTATCTACATGTGTTGGAGTTTTTTCATCAAACAGTCTTCTACAATGTAGCAAATATTAGGCCTATGTGAAATAAAATTTTCAGAAAATTTGGGGTAGGTTATGATAATACATTATTGGAAACACATGCAATAGCAATGACAGACAAATATTCATCTATCTCCATTTCTTTTGATAAATGTGAAGAAATTTAATTTCCTTGAATCCCATTAGCTTTTTTTAAGCTTAAACTTTCTCTATTTTTAACAGAAAAAAAAAGCCTTCATCATATTCTCTTCAAACGACTGATGCAATCTTCTATTTTTTTTTCTTAATTATTTAAACATTCCTTTCAGAAGCTTTTAATAACTACTCTGAATTTTATTATGTTCCATTTTTGATATTAAAAAATTTGCCAAGTGTATGATAGGTAACTGATTTGAAAATTTGTGTTTAATAGTGCTAAAGAAAATGAACAAAATATGAAGTTTTCCTGACTTTTTTTGATTAAATTTGTTTCACTATTTAGCCAATAGGCCAAATATTTTTCCTCTTTATTTTTTTTTTGTAGGTTAGATCTTTTCTCACTCTTTCATGTTTTATTTAGATTTCTGGAAAAATTGATACTTTGTTTCCAAGTTTTTATGTTTCTTTTTGTTTTTAGTAAGATAGCCTAAATATTTATTTAAAAAAAAATAATTTAGAAAAAGAAAAATAGCTAAAATAATTGACTTAATACCCTATTATTTTATTTATCTTCCAAGTAGGCTAAAATATTTGAAAATTAAAAACTAAATAGGATTTCTAGTCTTATATTGAAGCATAATAACATCAATAACCCGTGTTGAAATATAATCATGTTACGAAACCAGTAACAGCGACATCTATGCTCGGCATGGGTACTATATTTTT
Source organism: Euperipatoides rowelli (assembly GCA_003024985.2). Classification (NCBI taxonomy): domain Eukaryota; kingdom Metazoa; phylum Onychophora; class Udeonychophora; order Euonychophora; family Peripatopsidae; genus Euperipatoides; species Euperipatoides rowelli. The sequence continues at coordinate 21,025 of PXIH01S0001032.1, forward strand.
AGAAACTTTAAGTGCTATTTTCTCTTAGATAAAAAAAAAAAATATATTTGGTGTAACGGGTTTAAACAAAAATAAAAATGTTTGGTGCTGGTATAACGGATTAAACAAAAAAATGTTCGATGCCTGTGGAATGGGCTTAAACAAAAAAGGGCTTAAACAAAAAAAAAAAAGTTTGATGCCGTGTAATGGGCTTTTTCGCTATTATTAACATAATGGATAATATTCCTAGATTAAACTAAAACAGTAAACAATATACAAAACATAAACTGTAAAACAATTTGTAGTTTAGTTTATTCATTAGCTATTTCAATTAAAATACATTTATTTTTTTATTTTAGCCTCATCTTTATATTTTACAATGTAAAATGAGTCGCATTTATGAGATATAGTCTATCCGACATTTGAGCAATAGTTTTATTTGTATAATTTGAGAAAAACTTATGCCTGATTAAACTGTTAAGCCTAATTTCAAAAAAAATATTTTTGCATATTTTTCAATTTTATTACTTTGTATTTAAATTCATAAATATACAGAGATAGTTCGAGTAGTCAAATATTATTAAAATCAGCTACAAAGTCATCATTTTTTATAATTTTAATACATTTGTTTGAGAATAAAATACTAATTAAATTATTTTGTATACAAAAATTTTATGTCAGAGAAAAAAAACTTTTTTTTTTTTATAATTCAGGACACTTTTAGTAATATAAAAAAAAAATTTAAAAAAATTCAATTGTTTACCTGATAGGGAACTTAGATTCAACTGTCCGACATTGGGACCAGTCCGACATTAGACAGCCCCCTCTATAATAAAGGCCTATGCATCAGTATATAATGTTCCTGATATTCCACTTCTTGTTCCAATTTGAGAACTGTTGGTCCTGTATAGAAGGTATTTTCTTGTTTCCTGATGATATTATGAGGTTTTTTTTATTATATGATGGCATGGGCCCTATTACGCACTCTCTATAATGAAGGCCTATGATCAGTCTTTGATGTCATCAAGAGTACAGGGTGCTGCATTAGGTCACTTTGCCTTAATGATTTATTTATGACGAAATAATATAGTTTCTATTGTTTATTGGTATTAAAAATGTTTAACAATTCTCATTGTTTGCTAGATTAGTTTAAATATTATTTTTACAATGGCTTTGAAACCGCAGCACGTGTTTTAATAGTTGCTAGGGTATTTTGATAAGTAAGTAAACTTTTATTTATTTAGTAGTTTGAGTGTAAATTGCTCGATTAACCCTACCACAACCGTTGGATAGCTGGAAAGTCGTGTCGACCAACACAAACACACGAACAGCTCCCACAGTTCATCATCATGTCTTTTTCGTTTAATTGTTACATGATGTATTTTATTTTTTAATTTAATGGTTTAGTCCTTGTTTTAAGTATATTTTTAATAATTTTGATATTGATATCTAGAATAAGTTGAGTAATAAATTTTTTAATTTGTTAATAATTTGGATAAATTTTTCTAGTATATTAGCATAGGGTTAGAATAATATTAGATGGTGGTTTTAAGAAAGTTTAAATCTAGATTTTCTGGTATCCCATAATTAATTAGTTTTATAATATAAGCCACAGTATTGTAGTAATTAAGAATTTATACATATACTGTAAATTATGCCAACATTTCATTTTTGTTTAACATTTATGACTTGCATTTTATTATTGGTTTATTTTTTTTTAAATAAAAATAAATCTCCCCTCCAACGGGAGAAATGTTTTTTTTTTTTTTTTTAGGTTAATCAATTTTAAATAAGCCAGCTAATTTTACAATATCAATACACCAGAAACAGGTTCCTAAGATGTTAACAAGGGCAGCGTACTTGGAAAAACCCAAAGTTAGCTGTTACAGGTGGGGAAAAAACCGTTCCTTAACTGCCCAAGCCGAGGCGGGAACCTGTACATCTGAGCATATGCCTTGGTTCATCAAACATAGGCGAATCCCTCAACCATGAAACCGAGATGATTGGTTTAGACTTACCGAGATGATTGGTTTAGATTTTGTTTAAAGCCTATTATTTATAAATGTTTATATCCATAATAAGCAGAAGTAGGTTAACAAATATTTACATATGTGATTAGTTCATGTGATTTTGTTAGGTGTTTATTATTAAATCAGATATCCCTACTGTTTTTATAAAGTATAGTTAGGTTATATTTTTTTTATTACTTACAAAAAATTTCCAATATTGGCAGTTATAAATATTTACTCTATGGGAATCTGTTAAACATTTAATTTTTTTTTACACATGTGCAGTTATAGAAATATTAATGCAGTGTGGATCTGAATATAACAAATTTTTATATAGCTACACCAATGGCCAATAAAAGGTAAGTGACTTCATTATTCTATAAAATTTTAAATATGCAAACAAAATTATAGTAATTTAAAAGCATGCAGTTTGAATGTATTAAATTGTATTTTTAAATTAATTTTTGCTCAGTCCATTTTATAGAGCCTAAAACATAAGTGCCCTGCATATAGGACAGTAGGTCCTATGCTACATTTTTGTTGTATTTAGTTTACATTGGATATAACTGAAATAAATTAAATATATTTGAATAAAAACATATTGTTTAAAATGGATATTATTGTGTCAGAGAAAACTAACATATTATTTTTTAAATTATATTTACAATGCCAACATGTACTTCTAGTCTCTTTTTTCCATTACAGAGCCCTTACCCTTGATGAAATGCTCACAATGCTAGAAGAGCAGGATAAATTATTTGGACTGAGTAAATCTTTCAATATTGTTCTTATGCCACCAGTTAATATTTTCAATGATATTACTGAATGAGATTCTGGAAAAGACTAAGCAATTTTCTTAGTAGTCGACTTTGTCAGAAACAGACATTTTAAATGAAGACTGTAAGCAATAGAGAAAACAAGTAAAAAAACTGACTATTTTCTTGTGAAAAAAACAATCTAACATCACTATATGGGTTTACTAATAAAATAATAAATTTACTAAGAAGATAAACTAATAATTATGCTCAACAAAAAAATATGACTGGTGTTATGTTTGAGATGGAGATTAACTTAAATGTTTCTTTGGTATTCCTCTGTTAAGTGGTTATTGTTTATGCCCTGAAGAAAAATATATTGGCAACTTTTACCAGATGTTTCTAATGAACTTGTTGCATCAGCAATGTCAAGAGACATAATATTTTAATATACATAGCAATGATAAAAGGATCCTTGATCAAAGGACAAATTACTAAAGTTTAACCTCATTCGACTGCCTCAAACCATAACTTTCAAGTGTTTTCCCCAATAGAACAATATCACATTACAGATGAAGCAATGTGCAATATTTTGTGCATCATGGCTGCAAGCAGTTTATAAAGGGGAACCCCATTTGGTATGACTATAAGCTATAGATTGATTCTGCATAAATTGTCTATATAGTGTGGGCATAACCTTATCAAGGCATGGATACTTCAATAGAAGAACAAAATAAAGAAATAGGCTGGGTGTAAGTGTTGTGCTACAGTACTGTGATGTTATGTAGAGTTTGGGAAATAATCTGCTTGGTTTTGATAATTTTTTCACAAGTATATGCAATTTTTTAAAGAAAAATAAGAAAAGAAAAGAAACTTAGAAATAACTAATCAAAATATCATTTGATTAGCAATGATAAAAAGGAGGAAGTTATGATTACAGACTAGTTGATAATAAAATCATTGTTTGCAAATGGAATGACAACAGCATAGTCATCTTAGCATGGAATGCATCACAAATCATTCTCCTACAGAGAGTGCCGCGTACTCTAAACAAGAAAAATAAAAAACAATAATGGTAACCCCATCAAAGTTGGTCCATGACAATATAATGAGTACATTGGAGGAGTTGATAAATCTGATCAAAATATTTCATCGTATCAAGTTTCAATGAGAGGTAATAATAGGTATTCCCCACTAACAGCTCGCTGCATTGATATGGCAGTACAATATGCATGACAATTGCAAAAGCCCAACAAGGGTAAATTTGATCAACTTTATTTGGAAGAAGGACTGCCACAATACTTCTAGAAATTAACAAGAGGACCACAAAATGAGGACCAAGCAAACCTTCTTGATTAGAACACTAAGACTGTTAGTATGATAGACTGGATCCTCTTGTTGTTAGATAAGATCAGCAAACAAGAGGTAAAGTGGATTATCAAAAGTGTAATATAGGCATTCATGTAAAATGTTTTATTAGTTATTGTACAGCAAATTAGGCAAATTGATTCTATTGGATTATAAATATTTTGGGGAAAAAATTTATATTACCCTATTGTCCTATATTTAGGATGGGTGTTTCTAGTTTAATTGTTTGAACTGAATTTTTTGAAGAAATGTATCTTGATTATAAGCATCTAAATAAATATATTTGTTAAAAAGAAAAAAAAAACCTTATCTTAAAAAAAGTTTCAGGATCTCTGGGCTAATTTTGAAAACAGTTTATATTGTCTATCTTTAATGGAATTTTGTAATGCTCATACTAATATTTAGAATGGCTTGGAACCTTTAGATATATTGGATAATTTAGAGGAGATATTGGTATAAATATCTTCTTTTATGGAACATTCAAGGATATAGGTAGTTATGTGGAGAGAAATTGAGGAATTTTGAGTTTGCAGATTCAGGAAGCAGATGTGGGGACTCAAATAGATACTGTTGCTGAAGGGAAATAAAATTCATGCTACTCGGGTGCATAAACAATGACGTGAGATCTGTCTGAATGTACATATTTTGTATCATTATTGCATTCCCAATATAGAATCTGTTGATGTTAGATGGCTGAAAGCTCCTAATGGTAAATATGATTTGAGTATTGAGGATGATGGAGTTTGTGGAGCTGGGGGATATGGGGGTTGAACCCTTGATCTGGGAGTACATTATGGCAATTTGTAGGACAATGTACATGTAGAAGAGTCAACATACCAAAAAGTATAAATTTTGTTAAATTATAATATTTGAGTTAAGATTTAGTAGCACCTTTCAAGCGATATATGAAGTATTTATTACATATTTTAACTTTTGGAGTTTAATAATTAATTTTTCAAAAATAATTATTAAATTTATTTTTACAGCATTAACATAAGCATTGTTTCATGATATCCTTTCTACATAAGTTTGTCTTCAAATTATTTTTATACATATTTTATTCAATTCTAAATGTAAATCAAACATTTTATATGGTATCATGATCTATTCATGACGAAATAATGTAGTTTCAATTGTTTAAGAAAGAAAAATGAGCAACAATTATCATTGTTTGCATCACTTTAGATTAGTTTAAATACTTGTTTTACAATGGCTTTGAAGCATCTGCATGTGTTTTAATAGCTGTTGGGTTTTTTTATTAAGTAAGTTAATTTTAATTTATTTAGTAGTTTGAATGTAATTTTTTGATTAACCTTTATCATACCAAAGAGGTTGCAGGCACACCCCAAATTTCCTTTTTTAGTTATATTTTTTTTTTTTTTTTTTCAAAATTAAAATACTATCCTTTAGTTTATGTGTCAATTAATGATTTATAATTAAACTAATCCTCATATTTATTTTTATAGAATTGAGTTCTTATAGCATAATTGTGTCATGGGGTATAACTGCACCCCTCCTTGGTAATTAGAGTTATAAATTTAATATTAAATTGACAAGTTTTTAGACAAGTTTAATTTGTTGTCTCGGTTGCGGTGTATGCTTGATAAAGCTTGATAAACCGAAGGCATATGCATTGCTGACGTGTGAAGGTTTCAGCGCCTTGGCTTGGGCAGTTAAGGAATGTTTTTTTCCCTAGATGTAACAGCTCGCTTTGGGTTTTTCCAAGTATGCCCTTGTTAACATCTTAGGAACCTGTTTCTGGTCTATTAATTGTAAAATTATTTGGCGTATTTAAATTGGTTAACCTCAAAAAAATACATCTATTTTCCCGTTGGAGGGGATATTTATTTTTTGTTATATAAAAAAAAAAAACAAGTTTAACGTGTCTATCATAGTATTTAAAATGGTGATATTTGCCAAAGTTTGTATTTTATCAGATTTAGCAGTTTCACAAGCCCAGTCACACATATTATCGTTATGTAAATAATGCTAACATCAACAATGTGTAAACAGGCTTTGCTGTAACTATGATTATTTTTTTATATTTAATCACTTTTGGTTAATGTTTTTTTATTTTCTTCTATCTAATCTTTAATTTCAGAATAATCTAAAAAGGTAAAAAAAAATCTCCCTATCGAGAAAATATTGTTACAACTATTCGTTCCCCCTCACCCCTCTTACAAATGTGTGAGACACAGAAATAACTCCATTATTAAATTTACATGTTTTTAGACAAGTTCAACATGTCTTTCATAGTGCTTAAACTGGAAATGTTTGCCACAGTTTGTATTTTATCACATTTAACAAGTTTAACAAGACCTGTCACTCACAATATTGTTATGTGAAAGCTTGCATTATCAACATTGTGTCAACTGGTTTTATGATCTTTTTTTTTTATATTTTGCACCTTTTGATTATACTTTTTTTTTTACTCTATCTAATCTTTAATATTAGAATAAGCTAAAAATGCAAAGGAAAAAAAATATCCCTATGGAGAAAGTTTTGTTGCAACTCATTGTCTCCCCCCCCCCCACCCAATTCCTACAAATGAGTGAGACCCAGAGTTGTTTACTTCCTGTCTCCATTTCTATATTTGTAATTTAAGGTAAGGAGGGGGAAATGCTGGGAATTACACTGGTGTAATTCTAAATCTCAAAAAAATGTTGAAATAATTTGCCTCTTATGTTTATAGTTTGCAAATATTTCTTATTTCTAATTGTAAATGTAATAATTGCTAATGAATTTTTTTTTTTTTAATTAAAATAAATATTTTTATTAAAGTGATAATAAGCATACTTTTACTTAATAAATCATTATTGTTATATAATTTAAGGTTTATTGCATAAAAACTCAATCATTGTGGGGGGGGGGGGTGCATCTGCATCCCACCTTGGTATTCAATGTATTGTCTAGGACGTTAGTATGATGATGGCTAATATTGATGCTCTACTTCATTTATTAGCCAGTTATTAAATTTTAGCTTTTTTTTTTTTTTTTTAATAAATCTCTCCTCCTTTTGACAGATTACTAGGTTTAACACCAAAGCGAGCTGTTATAGCTAGGGAAAAAAACGTTCCATATCCGTCCTAGCCGGGATCGATCCTGTGTCCCTAGCATATGTCTCGGATCTAGGAAGTCAAGTGCTCTCACCACTCAACCACCGAACCCTGACACTTTTAACTTATTTATATTAATTTTGTATAAAACAGTGGATTATTGATAATGTTATTATCTTGATTCCGCTGTGGTAAACATTATTTGAAACGATAATATATTAATATTAATTAAATATTTTTAATTTTTAGTATGTAATTTTGTTTAAATTGTATTCTTTATTCACAATAATCTTTATTTACTTAGTTTAATAACTAATTTATGTAAAGTTTTGTTTACTTTATTTGATTTTGGCTAGTTAGTGTTTTAAGTTTCAACCTAAGATTCGTTTTATCTACCGTTTGAATTATTTTTAGTTTATTGTTTTATATCAGTTTAAATTTGTATTTTAAATCTTTGATTTTTTTAGGACCCGATTATTAATTTTATAATATACAGTAGTTTTACAATATATTATATACTGTAGGTTTGTAGTAATTAGGACTTTCTATTTTAAAATTTTTTAGGCGTTATTTCTTTTTTTTTTAAATAAATTTATTCGAAAATCTTTCATTGTTTATAAACTTGATTATAAATTGACAAGGAGTTTTTTAAATTTCAAATACAATAAATCAATAAGATAATGTTTGAGTTACATTCACTGAAATAATTACATGATAAACATTTTAACCAGAAAATGGACTTTTGCTCGATCAAAACATGACCATGGGATGTCGGTAGGCGTGCCGATCAACATGACTGCACCTGTATGATCAGCCACCCCCCACACACACACCACACACACACACAAATACACACTGTGTTCCATAATATTTTCTTTTCTTTTTTTTCTTTTTGTTTTCTTAATTTCCTGATTTAGTCCTTGTTTTAAGTCTATTAATAACTTTGATATTAATAATAAGCAGAAATAAATTAAATATCTGAATATGTGACTAGTTCATGTGATTTGGTTAGGTTTTTATAATTAATTTAAGAAATAATATATACTAATAATCCAATGTTGGTCGAAATTCGACCAATAAAAAGCCTCCACTCCTTTGTAAAAAGCCGTCACAACGCTAAACAATGAATGTTTTAATTTTATATATAAATTTTANNTCATTGCACTCCCTCTCCATATAAATTTTAACTTTGCCAAATCTCACACTCCTCTGTGCGCCCAATATGCTTAAAAAGGGATCCAAAGTTTCCCCTTCACGTATTAATATATAGGTCTGGTCTATTGTTTATTGGAATTTTGTAATGTCTCCCTCACAGAATAATGTCATATACAAAGTGTTGAAGTGCTTAAAGCTTTTTCATAGTTGGGACAAATTAGAGGAGTTATTGGTGTCTTTATCTTCATTTATGGAACAATCAATGATAGAGGTAGCTACTCAGAGAGCAATAGAAACATTTTAGAGTTTGAGGATGCATGATGTAGGGACTCTGATGGATTCTGATCTGGTGGTGGGATGACATTCATGCGAGGATGCAGAAACACTGATCTGTGAGGTACTGTCTGAGTGATCAGATTTGGTACAATTACTGGAATCTGAAATGATATCTTTTGATGTTAAGTGGCTGGAAGCTCCTAATTCTAAAGGTGAGGGTGATTTGAATATTGAGCATGATGGAGTGTGTGATGATTGGGGACAGGGATGAACTCTTGATCTGGAGTATAGAGTGGCAAGTTGAAGGAGAGTGAAAATTATAAATTCAGTTGAGAGATTGTAGCACCTCTAAAGAAATCTATGAAGTATTTATTATAGATTTTAACTTTGGGAGATGTCTTGCTATGTTATTACAATTAGGTTTTTAATAATACTTATTATTAAATTTATTTTTAAAGCATAAAATTAAGTATTGTTTCATGAAATCCTTTCTAGACATGTTTGTCAATTATTTTTATACAATTTTTATTCAATTTTAAAGGTAAATAAAACATTTTCAATGGTATATTCTATTCATGACAAAACAATCTAGTTTCTATTGTTTAGGAAAGCAAAATGTATAACAATTATCATTGTTTGCATCACTTTATAGTAATTTAAATAATTTACTTTTTTTCAATAGATTTGAGGCGGCAGAACATGTTTTCCTAGCTGTTGGGATATTTTTATAAGTAAGTTATCTTTTATTTATTTATTAGTTTGAGTGTAAATTTTTGATTAACATTAATTTTCTACTTAATTTATTAGTCAGATTTTAAATTTTAACTTATTTATATTTAATTTATATGAAACAAAGGATTATTGATAATGTTTAGAATATTCGGTTGTGTCAAAATTATTTGAAACGACAAATATTTTTGATTATATGTGTGTAATTTTGTTTAAATGATACATTTTAAGGCGAGGGTCATTTCTTCAGTTAGGCTTTTATGTAGTTAAACTAACTAATTTATTTAAAGTTTTGTTTACCTAACTTTATTTTGTTTTGGTTAGTTAGTGTTTCAAGTTTCACCTAGGATTAATTTCTCTTGCTTTTGGGTTGTTTTT